>CAXAQZ010000868.1:0-11885 GCA_963971145.1 Sussaba pulchella
CACTTACACACTCGTACACTTACACACTCACACACTCACACACTTACTTACTCACACACTCACACGCTTACACACTCACACACTCACACACTCACACCCTTACACACTCACACACTCACACACTCACACACTCACACACTCACACACTCACACACTCACACACTCACACTCACACACTTACACACTCACACACTCACACACTCACACACTCACACACTCACACACTCACACACTCACACACTCACACACTCACACACTCACACACTCACACACTCACACACTCACACACTCACACACTCACACACTCACACACTCACACACTTACACACTCACACACTCACACACTCACACTCTCACAAAATCACACACTCACACACAAACACACTCACACACTCACACACTCACACACTCACACACTCACACACTCACACACTCACACACTCACACACTCACCCACTCACGCACTCACACACTCACACACTCACACACTCACACACTCACACACTCACACACTCACACACTCACACACTCACACGCTTACTTACTCACACACTCACACACTCCCACACTTACACACTCACACACTTACACACTTACACACTCACACAATCACACTCTCACACAATCACACACTCACACACTCACACACTCACACACTCACACACTCACACACTCACACACTCACACACTTACACACTCACGCACTCACGACCTCACACACTTACACTTACACACACTCACACATTCACACACTCACACACTCACACACTTACACACTCACACACTTACACACTCACGCAGTCACACACTCACAAACTTGCACACTTACACACTTACACACATACACACTCTCAAACTCAAACACTCACATACTCGACCACTTACTCACTCATACACTCACACACACTCACGGTCTTAGACACTCACACACTCACACTTTTACACTCACACACACACACTCACACACTCACACACTCACACACCCACACACTCACACACTCACGGACTCACACACTCACACACTCACACACTCACACACTCACACACTCACACACTCACACACTCACACACTCACACACTCACACACTCACACACTTACACACTCAAACACTTACTCACACACTTGTACACTCACACACTCACACACTCACACACTTACACACTTACACACTTACACGCTCACACGCTCACACACTCACACACTTACACACTCACGCACTCACACACTCACACACTCACACACTCACACACTCACACACTCACACACACACACTCACACACTCACACACTCACACACTCACACACTCACACACTCACACACTCACACACTCACCCACTCACACACTCACACTCACACACTCACACACTCACACACTTACACACTCACACACTCACACACTTACACTCTCACAAGATCACACACTCACACACCCACACACTCACACACTTACATACCCACACACTCACACACTCACAAACTTACACACTCACACACTTACAGACTCACACACTTACAGACTAATACACTCACACACTCACACTTTGACACACTCACACACTCACACACTCACACACTCACACACTCACACACTCACACACTCACACACTCACACACTCACACACTCACACACTCACACACTCACACACTCACACACTCACACACTCACACACTCACACACTCACACACTCACACACTCACACACTCACACACTCACACACTCACAAACTCACACACTCACACACTCACACACTCACACACTCACACACTCACACACTCACACACTCACACACTCACACACTCACACACTCACACACTCACACACTCACACACTCACACACTCACACACTTACAGACTCACACACTCACACACTCACACACTCAAACACTTTCACGCTTACACACTCACACACTCACACACTTACACACTCACACACTCACACACTCACACACTCACACACTCACACACTCACAAACTCACACACTCACACACTCACACACTCACACACTCACACACTCACACACTCACACACTCACACACTCACACACTTACACACTCACACACTCACACACTCACACACTCACACACTAAAACACTTACACACTCACGCACTCACACACTCACATACTCACACACTTACACACTCACACTTTCACACACTCACACACCCACACACTCACACACTCACACTTTTACACACTCACACATTTACACACTCACACACTCGCACACTTACACACTCACACACTCACACACTCACACACTCACACACTTACACATTCACACACTTGCACACTTACACACTCACACACATACACACTCTCACACTTAAACACTCACACACACACACACTCACACACTCACACACACTCACACACTTACACACTCACACACTCACACACACTCACACACACACACACACACTCACACACTTGAACACTCACACACTCACACACTCACACACCTACACACTCGTACACTCCACACACTCACACACTCACACATTTACACACTCACACACTCACACACTCACACGCTCACACGCTTACACGCTCACACACTCACACACTCACACACTCACACACTCACACACTCACACACTCACACACTCACACTCTCACACACTCACACACTCACACACTCACACACTCACACACTCACACACTCACACACTCACACACTCACACACTCACGCACTCACACACTTACACACTTACACTTTCACACACTCACACATTCACACACTCACACACTCACACACTCACACACGCACACACTCACACACTCACACACTCACACACTCACACACTCACACACTCACACACTCACACACTCACACACTCACACACTCACACACTCACACACTCACACACTCACACACTCACACACTCACACACTCACACACTCACACACTCACACACTCACACACTCACACACTCACACACTCACACACTCACACACTCACACACTCACACACTCACACACTCACACACTCACACACTCACACACTCACACACTCACACACTCACACACTCACACACTCACACACTCACACACTCGTACACTCACACACTCACACACTCACACACTCACACACTCACACACTCACACACTTACACACTCACAAACCCACACGCTTACACGCTCACACGCTCACACACTCACACACTCACACACTCACACACTCACACACTCACACACTCACACACTCACACACTCACACACTCACACACTCACACACTCACACACTCACACACTCACACACTCACACACTAAAACACTTACACACTCACGCACTCACACACTCACATACTCACACATTTATACACTCACACTTTCACACACTCACACACCCACACACTCACACACTCACACTTTTACACACTCACACATTTACACACTCACACACTCGCACACTTACACACTCACACACTCACACACTCACACACTCACACACTTACACACTCACACACTTGCACACTTACACACTCACACACATACACACTCTCACACTTAAACACTCACACAAACACACACTCACACACTCACACACACTCACACACTTACACACTCACACACTCACACACACTCACACACACACACACACACTCACACACTTGAACACTCACACACTCACACACTCACACACCTACACACTCGTACACTCCACACACTCACACACTCACACATTTACACACTCACACACTCACACACTCACACGCTCACACGCTTACACACTCACACACTCACACACTCACACACTCACACACTCACACACTCACACACTCACACTCTCACACACTCACACACTCACACACTCACACACTCACACACTCACACACTCACACACTCACACACTCACGCACTCACACACTTACACACTTACACTTTCACACACTCACACATTCACACACTCACACACTCACACACTCACACACGCACACACTTACACACTCACACACTCACACACTCACACACTCACACACTCACACACTCACACACTCACACACTCACACACTCACACACTCACACACTCACACACTCACACACTCACACACTCACACACTCACACACTCACACACTCACACACTCACACACTCACACACTCACACACTCACACACTCACACACTCACACACTCACACACTCACACACTCACACACTCACACACTCACACACTCACACACTCACACACTCACACACTCACACACTCACACACTCACACACTCGTACACTCACACACTCACACACTCACACACTCACACACTCACACACTCACACACTCACACACTCACACACTCACAAACCCACACGCTTACACGCTCACACACTCACACACTCACACACTCACACACTACCACACTCACACACTCACACACTCACACACTCACACACTCACACACTCACACACTCACACACTCACACACTCACACACTCACACACTCACACACTCACACACTCACACACTCACACACTTACACACTCACACTCTCACAAAAATCACACACTCACACACTCACACACTCACACACTTACACACTTACACACTTACACACTCACACACTCACACACTTACACACTTACACGCTTACACACTCGTACACTTACACACTCACACACTCACACACTTACTTACTCGAATACTCACACGCTTACACACTCACACACTCACACTCTCACACCCTCACACACTCACACACTCACACACTCACACACTCACACACTCACACACTCACACACTCACACACTCACACACTCACACACTCACACACTCACACACTCACACACTCACACACTCACACACTCACACACTCACACACTCACACACTCACACACTCACACACTCACACACTCACACACTCACACACTCACACACTCACACACTCACACACTCACACACTCACACACTCACACACTTACACACTCAAACACTCCTACACCCACACACTCACACACTCATACACTTACACACTCATACATTCACACACTCACACACTCACACACTCACACACTCACACACTCACACATTCACACACTCACACACTAAAACACTTACACACTCACGCACTCACACACTCACATACTCACACACTTACACACTCACACTTTCACACACTCACACACTTACACACTCACACACTCATACTTTTACACACTCACACACGTACACACTCACACACTCACACACTTACACACTCACACACTCACACACTCACACACTCACACACTCACACACTCACACACTCACACACTCACACACTCACACACTTACACACTCACGCACTCACGACCTCACACACTTACACTTACACACACTCACACATTCACACACTCACACACTCACACACTTACACACTCACACACTTACACACTCACGCAGTCACACACTCACAAACTTGCACACTTACACACTTACACACATACACACTCTCAAACTCAAACACTCACATACTCGACCACTTACTCACTCATACACTCACACACACTCACGGTCTTAGACACTCACACACTCACACTTTTACACTCACACACACACACTCACACACTCACACACTCACACACTCACACACCCACACACTCACACACTCACGGACTCACACACTCACACACTCACACACTCACACACTCACACACTCACACACTCACACACTCACACACTCACACACTTACACACTCAAACACTTACTCACACACTTGTACACTCACACACTCACACACTCACACACTTACACACTTACACACTTACACGCTCACACGCTCACACACTCACACACTTACACACTCACGCACTCACACACTCACACACTCACACACTCACACACTCACACACTCACACACACACACTCACACACTCACACACTCACACACTCACACACTCACACACTCACACACTCACACACTCACACACTCACCCACTCACACACTCACACTCACACACTCACACACTCACACACTTACACACTCACACACTCACACACTTACACTCTCACAAGATCACACACTCACACACCCACACACTCACACACTTACATACCCACACACTCACACACTCACAAACTTACCCACTCACACACTTACAGACTCACACACTTACAGACTAATACACTCACACACTCACACTTTGACACACTCACACACTCACACACTCACACACTCACACACTCACACACTCACACACTCACACACTCACACACTCACACACTCACACACTCACACACTCACACACTCACACACTCACACACTCACACACTCACACACTCACACACTCACACACTCACACACTCACACACTCACACACTCACACACTCACACACTCACAAACTCACACACTCACACACTCACACACTCACACACTCACACACTCACACACTCACACACTCACACACTCACACACTCACACACTCACACACTCACACACTCACACACTTACAGACTCACACACTCACACACTCACACACTCAAACACTTTCACGCTTACACACTCACACACTCACACACTTACACACTCACACACTCACACACTCACACACTCACACACTCACACACTCACAAACTTACACACTCACACACTCACACACTCACACACTCACACACTCACACACTCACACACTCACACACTTACACACTCAAACACTCCTCCACCCACACACTCACACACTCATACACTCACACACTTATACACTCACACACTCACACACTCACATACTCACACACTCACACACTCACACACTCACACACTCACACACTAAAACACTTACACACTCACGCACTCACACACTCACATACTCACACACTTACACACTCACACTTTCACACACTCACACACCCACACACTCACACACTCACACTTTTACACACTCACACATTTACACACTCACACACTCGCACACTTACACACTCACACACTCACACACTCACACACTCACACACTTACACACTCACACACTTGCACACTTACACACTCACACACATACACACTCTCACACTTAAACACTCACACACACACACACTCACACACTCACACACACTCACACACTTACACACTCACACACTCACACACACTCACACACACACACACACTCACACACTTGAACACTCACACACTCACACACTCACACACCTACACACTCGTACACTCCACACACTCACACACTCACACATTTACACACTCACACACTCACACACTCACACGCTCACACGCTTACACGCTCACACACTCACACACTCACACACTCACACACTCACACACTCACACACTCACACACTCACACTCTCACACACTCACACACTCACACACTCACACACTCACACACTCACACACTCACACACTCACACACTCACACACTCACACACTCACGCACTCACACACTTACACACTTACACTTTCACACACTCACACATTCACACACTCACACACTCACACACTCACACACGCACACACTTACACACTCACACACTCACACACTCACACACTCACACACTCACACACTCACACACTCACACACTCACACACTCACACACTCACACACTCACACACTCACACACTCACACACTCACACACTCACACACTCACACACTCACACACTCACACACTCACACACTCACACACTCACACACTCACACACTCACACACTCACACACTCACACACTCACACACTCACACACTCACACACTCACACACTCACACACTCACACACTCGTACACTCACACACTCACACACTCACACACTCACACACTCACACACTCACACACTTACACACTCACAAACCCACACGCTTACACGCTCACACGCTCACACACTCACACACTCACACACTCACACACTCACACACTCACACACTCACACACTCACACACTCACACACTCACACACTCACACACTCACACACTCACACACTAAAACACTTACACACTCACGCACTCACACACTCACATACTCACACATTTACACACTCACACTTTCACACACTCACACACCCACACACTCACACACTCACACTTTTACACACTCACACATTTACACACTCACACACTCGCACACTTACACACTCACACACTCACACACTCACACACTCACACACTTACACACTCACACACTTGCACACTTACACACTCACACACATACACACTCTCACACTTAAACACTCACACAAACACACACTCACACACTCACACACACTCACACACTTACACACTCACACACTCACACACACTCACACACACACACACACACTCACACACTTGAACACTCACACACTCACACACTCACACACCTACACACTCGTACACTCCACACACTCACACACTCACACATTTACACACTCACACACTCACACACTCACACGCTCACACGCTTACACACTCACACACTCACACACTCACACACTCACACACTCACACACTCACACACTCACACTCTCACACACTCACACACTCACACACTCACACACTCACACACTCACACACTCACACACTCACACACTCACACACTCACGCACTCACACACTTACACACTTACACTTTCACACACTCACACATTCACACACTCACACACTCACACACTCACACACGCACACACTTACACACTCACACACTCACACACTCACACACTCACACACTCACACACTCACACACTCACACACTCACACACTCACACACTCACACACTCACACACTCACACACTCACACACTCACACACTCACACACTCACACACTCACACACTCACACACTCACACACTCACACACTCACACACTCACACACTCACACACTCACACACTCACACACTCACACACTCACACACTCACACACTCACACACTCACACACTCACACACTCACACACTCACACACTCGTACACTCACACACTCACACACTCACACACTCACACACTCACACACTCACACACTTACACACTCACAAACCCACACGCTTACACGCTCACACACTCACACACTCACACACTCACACACTCACACACTCACACACTCACACACTCACACACTCACACACTCACACACTCACACACTCACACACTCACACACTCACACACTCACACACTTACACACTCACACTCTCACAAAAATCACACACTCACACACTCACACACTCACACACTTACACACTTACACACTTACACACTCACACACTCACACACTTACACACTTACACGCTTACACACTCGTACACTTACACACTCACACACTCACACACTTACTTACTCGAACACTCACACGCTTACACACTCACACACTCACACTCTCACACCCTCACACACTCACACACTCACACACTCACACACTCACACACTCACACACTCACACACTCACACACTCACACACTTACACACTCACACACTCACACACTCACACACTCACACACTCACACACTCACACACTCACACACTCACACACTCACACACTCACACACTCACACACTCACACACTCACACACTCACACACTCACACACTCACACACTTACACACTCAAACACTCCTACACCCACACACTCACACACTCATACACTTACACACTCATACATTCACACACTCACACACTCACACACTCACACACTCACACACTCACACATTCACACACTCACACACTAAAACACTTACACACTCACGCACTCACACACTCACATACTCACACACTTACACACTCACACTTTCACACACTCACACACTTACACACTCACACACTCATACTTTTACACACTCACACACGTACACACTCACACACTCACACACTTACACACTCACACACTCACACACTCACACACTCACACACTCACACACTCACACACTCACACACTTATACACTCACACGCTTGCACACTTACACACTCACGCACTCACACACTTACACACTTACACTTTCACACACTCACACATTCACACACTTGCACACTTACACACTCACACACATACACACTCTCACACTTAAACACTCACACAAACACACACTCACACACTCACACACACTCACACACTTACACACTCACACACTCACACACACTCACACACACACACACACACTCACACACTTGAACACTCACACACTCACACACTCACACACCTACACACTCGTACACTCCACACACTCACACACTCACACATTTACACACTCACACACTCACACACTCACACGCTCACACGCTTACACACTCACACACTCACACACTCACACACTCACACACTCACACACTCACACACTCACACTCTCACACACTCACACACTCACACACTCACACACTCACACACTCACACACTCACACACTCACACACTCACACACTCACGCACTCACACACTTACACACTTACACTTTCACACACTCACACATTCACACACTCACACACTCACACACTCACACACGCACACACTTACACACTCACACACTCACACACTCACACACTCACACACTCACACACTCACACACTCACACACTCACACACTCACACACTCACACACTCACACACTCACACACTCACACACTCACACACTCACACACTCACACACTCACACACTCACACACTCACACACTCACACACTCACACACTCACACACTCACACACTCACACACTCACACACTCACACACTCACACACTCACACACTCACACACTCACACACTCACACACTCACACACTCACACACTCACACACTCGTACACTCACACACTCACACACTCACACACTCACACACTCACACACTCACACACTTACACACTCACAAACCCACACGCTTACACGCTCACACACTCACACACTCACACACTCACACACTCACACACTCACACACTCACACACTCACACACTCACACACTCACACACTCACACACTCACACACTCACACACTCACACACTCACACACTTACACACTCACACTCTCACAAAAATCACACACTCACACACTCACACACTCACACACTTACACACTTACACACTTACACACTCACACACTCACACACTTACACACTTACACGCTTACACACTCGTACACTTACACACTCACACACTCACACACTTACTTACTCGAACACTCACACGCTTACACACTCACACACTCACACTCTCACACCCTCACACACTCACACACTCACACACTCACACACTCACACACTCACACACTCACACACTCACACACTCACACACTTACACACTCACACACTCACACACTCACACACTCACACACTCACACACTCACACACTCACACACTCACACACTCACACACTCACACACTCACACACTCACACACTCACACACTCACACACTCACACACTCACACACTTACACACTCAAACACTCCTACACCCACACACTCACACACTCATACACTTACACACTCATACATTCACACACTCACACACTCACACACTCACACACTCACACACTCACACATTCACACACTCACACACTAAAACACTTACACACTCACGCACTCACACACTCACATACTCACACACTTACACACTCACACTTTCACACACTCACACACTTACACACTCACACACTCATACTTTTACACACTCACACACGTACACACTCACACACTCACACACTTACACACTCACACACTCACACACTCACACACTCACACACTCACACACTCACACACTCACACACTTATACACTCACACGCTTGCACACTTACACACTCACGCACTCACACACTTACACACTTACACTTTCACACACTCACACATTCACACACTCACACACTTACACACTCACACACGCACACACTTACACACTCACACACTCACACACTCACACACTCACACACTCACACACTCACACACTCACACACTCACACACTCACACACTCACACACTCACACACTCACACACTCACACACTCACACACTCACACACTCACACACTCACACACTC
>CAXAQZ010000870.1:0-7500 GCA_963971145.1 Sussaba pulchella
AGAGAGATAGAGAGATAGAGAGATAAAGAGATAGAGAGATAGAGAGATAGAGAGATAGAGAGATAGAGAGATAGAGAGATAAAGAGATAGAGAGATAGAGAGATAGAGAGATAGAGAGATAGAGAGATAGAGAGATAGAGAGATAGAGAGATAGAGAGATAGAGAGATAGAAAGACAGAGAGATAGAGAGATAGAGAGATAGAGAGATAGAGAGATAGAAACATAGAGAGATAGAAACATAGAGAGATAGAGAGATAGAGAGATAGAGAGATTGAGAGGTAGAGAGGTAGAAAGATAGAAAGATAGAAAGATAGAGAGATAGAGATATAGAGAGATAGAGGGATAAAGGGATAGAGATAGAGAGATAAAGAAATAAAGAGATAAAAAGATAGAGAGAAACAGAGATAGAGAGATAAAGAGATTCAGAGATAGAGAGATGGAGAGATAGAGAGATAGAGAGATAGAGAGATAGAGAGATAGAGAGATAGAGAGATAGAGAGATAGAGAGATAGAGCGATAAAGAAATAGAGAGATAGAAAGATAGAGAGATAGAGAGATAGAGAGATAGAGAGATAAAGAGATAGAGAGATAGAGAGATAGAGAGATAGAGAGATAGAGAGATAGAGAGATAGAGAGATAGAGAGATAGAGGGATAAAGAGATAGAGAGATAGAGAGATAGAGCGATAAAGAAATAGAGAGATAGAAAGATAGAGAGATTGAGAGATAGAATGATAGAGAGATAGAGGGATAGAGAGATAGAGAGATGGGGAGATCGAAAGATAGAGAGATAGAAAGATAGAGAGATAGAGAGATAGAGAGAAAGAGAGATAGAGAGATAGAGAGATAGAGAGATAGAGAGATAGAGAGATAGAGAGATAGAGAGATAGAGAGATAGAGAGATAGAGAGACAGAGAGATAGAGAGATAGAAAGATAGAGAGATAGAGAGATAGAGAGATAGAGAAATAGAGAGATAGAGAGATAAAGAGATAGAGAGATAGAGAGATAGAGAGATAGAGAGATAGAGAGATAGAGAGATAGAGAGATAAAGAGATAGAGAGATAGAGAGATAGAGAGATAGAGAGATAGAGAGATAGAGAGATAGAGAGATAGAGAGATAGAGGGATAAATAGATAGAGAGATAGAAAGACAGAGAGATAGAGAGATAGGAAGATAGAGAGATAGAGAGATAGAGAGATAGAGAGATAGAGAGATAGAGAGATAGAGAGATAGAGAGATAGAGAGATAGAGAGATAGAGAGATAGAGAGATAGAGAGATAGAGAGATAGAGAGATAGAGAGATAGAGAGATAGAGAGATAGAGAGATAGAGAGATAGAGAGATAGAGAGATAGAGAGATAGAGAGATAGAGAGATAGAGAGATAGAGAGATAGAGAGATAGAGAGATAGAGAGATAGAGAGATAGAGAGATAGAGAGATAGAGAGATAGAGAGATAGAGAGATAGAGAGATAGAGAGATAGAGAGATAGAGAGATCGAGCGATAAAGAAATAGAGAGATTGAGATATAGAGAGATTGAGAGATAAAGAGATAAAGGGATAGAGAGATACAAGAGATAGAGAGATAAAGAGATAGAGAGATCGAGAGATAGAGAGATAGAGAGATAGACAGATAGAAAGATAGAGAGATAGAGAAATAGAGAGATAGAGAGATAGAGAGGTAGAGAGATAGAGAGATAGAGAGATAGCGAGATAGCGAGATAGAGAGATAGAGAGATAGAGAGATAGAGAGATAGAGAGATAGAGAGATAGAGAGATAGAGAGATAGAGAGATAAAGAGATAGAGAGATAGATAGATAGAGAGATAGAGAGATAGAGAGATAGAGAGATAAAGAGATAGAGAGATAGAGAGATAGAGAGATAGAGAGATAGAGAGATAGAGAGATAGAGAGATAGAGAGATAGAGAGATAGAAAGACAGAGAGATAGAGAGATAGAAAGATAGAGAGATAGAGAGATAGAGAGATAGAGAGATAGAGAGATAGAGAGATAGAGAGATAGAGAGATAGAGAGATAGAGAGATAGAGAGATAGAGAGATAGAGAGATAGAGAGATAGAGAGATAGAGAGATAGAGAGATAGAGAGATAGAGAGATAGAGAGATAGAGAGATAGAGAGATAGAGAGATAGAGAGATAGAGAGATAGAGAGATAGAGAGATCGAGCGATAAAGAAATAGAGAGATTGAGATATAAAGAGATTGAGAGATAAAGAGATAAAGGGATAGAGAGATACAAGAGATAGAGAGATAAAGAGATAGAGAGATCGAGAGATAGAGAGATAGAGAGATAGAGAGATAGAGAGATAGAGAGATAGAGAGATAGAGAGATAGAGAAATAGAGAGATAGAGAGATAGAGAGGTAGAGAGATAGAGAGATAGAGAGATAGCGAGATAGCGAGACAGAGAGATAGAGAGATAGAGAGATAGAGAGATAGAGAGATAGAGAGATAGAGAGATAGAGAGATAGAGAGATAGAGAGATAGGGAGATAGAGAGATAGAGAGATATAGAGATATAAAGATAGAGAAATAGAGAGATAGAGAGATAGAGAGATAGAGAGATAGAGAGATAGAGAGATAGAAACATAGAGAGATAGAAACATAGAGAGATAGAGAGATAGAGAGATAGAGAGATAGAGAGATAGAGAGGTAGAGAGGTAGAAAGATAGAAAGATAGAAAGATAGAGAGATAGAGATATAGAGAGATAGAGGGATAAAGGGATAGAGAGATAGAGAGATAGAGAGATAAAGAGATAAACAGATAGAGAGAAACAGAGATAGAGAGATAAAGAGATTCAGAGATAGAGAGATAGAGAGATAGAGAGATAGAGAGATAGAGAGATAGAGAGATAGAGAGATAGAGAGATAGAGCGATAAAGAAATAGAGAGATAGGAAGATAGAGAGATAGAGAGATCGAGAGATAGAGAGATAGAGAGATAGAGAGATAGAGAGATAGAAAGATAGAGAGATAGAGAGATAGAGAGATAGAGAGATAGAGAGATAGAGAGATAGAGAGATAGAGAGATAAAGAGATAGAGAGATAGAGAGATAGAGAGATAGAGAGATAGAGAGATGGAGAGATAGAGAGATAGAGAGATAGAGAGATAGAGAGATAGAGAGATAGAGAGATAGAGAGATAGAGAGATCGAGAGATAGAGCTATAGAGAGATAGAGGGATAAAGAGGTAAGAGAGATAGAGAGATAGAGAAATAGAGAGATAGAGGGATAGAGAGATGTAGAGATAGAGAGATAGAGAGATAGAGAGATAGAGAGATAGAGAGATAGAGAGATAGAGAGATAGAGAGATAGAGAGATAGAGAGATAGAAACATAGAGAGATAGAAACATAGAGAGATAGAGAGATAGAGAGATAGGGAGATAGAGAGTTGAAGAGATAGAGAGATAGAGAGACAGAAAGATAAAAAGATAAAGAGATAGAGAGATAAAGAGATAGAGAGATAGAGAGATAGAGAGATAGAGAGATAGAGAGATAGAGAGATAGAGAGATAGAGAGATAGAGAGATAGAGAGATAGAGAGATAGAGAGATAGAGAGATAGAGAGATAGAGAGATAGAGAGATAGAGAGATAGAGAGATAGAGAGATAGAGAGATAGAGAGATAGAGAGATAGAGAGATAGAGAGATAGAGAGATAGAGAGATAGAGAGATAGAGAGATAGAGAGATAGAGAGATAGAGAGATAGAGAGATAGAGAGATAGAGAGATAGAGAGATAGAGAGATAGAGAGATAGAGAGATAGAGAGATAGAGAGATAGAGAGATAGAGAGATAGAGAGATAGAGAGATAGAGAGATAGAGAGATAGAGAGATGGAGAGATAGAGAGATAGAGAGATAGAAAGATAGAGAAATAGAGAGATAGAGAGATAGAGAAATAGAGAGATAGAAACATAGAGAGATAGAAACATAGAGAGATAGAGAGATAGAGAGATAGAGAGATAGAGAGGTAGAGAGGTAGAAAGATAGAAAGATAGAAAGATAGAGAGATAGAGATATAGAGAGATAGAGGGATAAAGGGATAGAGATAGAGAGATAAAGAAATAAAGAGATAAAAAGATAGAGAGAAACAGAGATAGAGAGATAAAGAGATTCAGAGATAGAGAGATGGAGAGATAGAGAGATAGAGAGATAGAGAGATAGAGAGATAGAGAGATAGAGAGATAGAGAGATAGAGCGATAAAGAAATAGAGAGATAGAAAGATAGAGAGATTGAGAGATAGAATGATAGAGAGATAGAGGGATAGAGAGATAGAGAGATGGGGAGATCGAAAGATAGAGAGATAGAAAGATAGAGAGATAGAGAGATAGAGAGAAAGAGAGATAGAGAGATAGAGAGATAGAGAGATAGAGAGATAGAGAGATAGAGAGATAGAGAGATAGAGAGATAGAGAGATAGAGAGATAGAGAGATAGAGAGATAGAGAGATAAAGAGATAGAGAGATAGAGAGATAGAGAGATAGAGAGATAGAGAGATAGAGAGATAGAGAGATAGAGAGATAGAGAGATAGAGGGATAGAGAGATAGAAAGATAGAAAGACAGAGAGATAGAGAGATAGAAAGATAGAGAGATAGAGAGATAGAGAGATAGAGAGATAGAGAGATAGAGAGATAGAGAGATAGAGAGATAGAGAGATAGAGAGATAGAGAGATAGAGAGATAGAGAGATAGAGAGATAGAGAGATAGAGAGATAGAGAGATAGAGAGATAGAGAGATAGTGAGATAGAGAGATAGAGAGATAGAGAGATAGAGAGATAGAGAGATAGAGAGATAGAGAGATAGAGAGATAGAGAGATAGAGAGATAGAGCGATAAAGAAATAGAGAGTTTGAGATATAGAGAGATTGAGAGATAAAGAGATAAAGGGATAGAGAGATACAAGAGATAGAGAGATAAAGAGATAGAGAGATCGAGAGATAGAGAGATAGAGAGATAGACAGATAGAGAGATAGAGAGATAGAGAAATAGAGAGATAGAGAGATAGAGAGGTAGAGAGATAGAGAGATAGAGAGATAGCGAGATAGCGAGATAGAGAGATAGAGAGATAGAGAGATAGAGAGATAGAGAGATAGAGAGATAGAGAGATAGAGAGATAGAGAGATAGAGAGATAAAGAGATAGAGAGATAGAGAGATAGAGAGATAGAGAGATAGAGAGATAGAGAGATAGAGAGATAAAGAGATAGAGAGATAGAGAGATAGAGAGATAGAGAGATAGAGTGATAGAGAGATAGAGAGAAAGAGAGATAGAGAGATAGAGAGATAGAAAGACAGAGAGATAGAGAGATAGAAAGATAGAGAGATAGAGAGATAGAGAGATAGAGAGATAGAGAGATAGAGAGATAGAGAGATAGAGAGATAGAGAGATAGAGAGATAGAGAGATAGAGAGATAGAGAGATAGAGAGATAGAGAGATAGAGAGATAGAGAGATAGAGAGATAGAGAGATAGAGAGATAGAGAGATAGAGAGATAGAGAGATAGAGAGATAGAGAGATAGAGAGATAGAGAGATAGAGAGATAGAGAGATAGAGAGATAGAGAGATAGAGAGATCGAGCGATAAAGAAATAGAGAGATTGAGATATAGAGAGATTGAGAGATAAAGAGATAAAGGGATAGAGAGATACAAGAGATAGAGAGATAAAGAGATAGAGAGATCGAGAGATAGAGAGATAGAGAGATAAAGAGATAGAGAGATAGAGAGATAGAGAGATAGAGAAATAGAGAGATAGAGAGATAGAGAGGTAGAGAGATAGAGAGATAGAGAGATAGCGAGATAGCGAGACAGAGAGATAGAGAGATAGAGAGATAGAGAGATAGAGAGATAGAGAGATAGAGAGATAGAGAGATAGAGAGATAGGGAGATAGAGAGATAGAGAGATATAGAGATATAAAGATAGAGAGGTAGAGAGATAGAGAGATAGAGAGATAGAGAGATAGAGAGATCGAGAGATAGAGAGATAGAGAGATAGAAAGATAGTGAGATAGAGAAATAGAGAGATAGAGAGATAGAGAGATAAAGAGATAGAGAGATCGAGAGATAGAGAGATCGAGAGATAGAGCTATAGAGAGATAGAGGGATAAAGAGGTAAGAGAGATAGAGAGATAGAGAAATAAAGAGATAGAGGGATAGAGAGATAGAGAGATAGAGGGATAGAGAGATAGAGAGATAGAGAGATAGAGAGATAGAGAGATAGAGGGATAGAGAGATAGGTAGATAGAGAGATATCGAGATAGATAGATAGAGAGATAGAGAGATAGAGAGATAGAGGGATAGAGAGATAGAGAGATAGAGAGATAGAGAGATCGAGCGATAAAGAAATAGAGAGATTGAGATATAGAGAGATTGAGAGATAAAGAGATAAAGGGATAGAGAGATACAAGAGATAGAGAGATAAAGAGATAGAGAGATCGAGAGATAGAGAGATAGAGAGATAGACAGATAGAGAGATAGAGAGATAGAGAAATAGAGAGATAGAGAGATAGAGAGTTAGAGAGATAGAGAGATAGAGAGATAGCGAGATAGCGAGATAGAGAGATAGAGAGATAGAGAGATAGAGAGATAGAGAGATAGAGAGATAGAGAGATAGAGGGATAGAGAGATAGAGAGATAGAGAGATAGAGAGATAGAGAGATAGAGAGATAGAGAGATAGAGAGATAGAGAGATAGAGAGATAGAGAGATAGAGAGATAGAGAGATAGAGAGATAGAGAGATAGAGAGATAGAGAGATAGAGAGATAGAGAGATAGAGAGATAGAGAGATAGAGAGATAGAGAGATAGAGAGATAGAGAGATAGAGAGATAGAGAGATAGAGAGATAGAGAGATAGAGAGATAGAGAGATAGAGAGATAGAGAGATAGAGAGATAGAGAGATGGAGAGATAGAGAGATAGAGAGATAGAGAGATAGAGAGATAGAGAGATAGAGAGATAGAGAGATAGAGAGATAGAGAGATAGAGAGATAGAGAGATAGAGAGATAGAGAGATAGAGAGATAGAGAGATAGAGAGATAGAGAGATAGAGAGATAGAGAGATAGAGAGATAGAGAGATGGAGAGATAGAGGGATAGAGAGATAGAGAGATAGAGAAATAGAGAGATAGAGAGATAGAGAGATAGAGAGATAGAGAGATAGAGAGATAGAGAAATAGAGAGATAGAAAGATAGAGAAATAGAGAGATAGAGAGATAGAGAGATAGAGAGATAGAAACATAGAGAGATAGAAACATAGAGAGATAGAGAGATAGAGAGATAGAGAGATAGAGAGGTAGAGAGGTAGAAAGATAGAAAGATAGAAAGATAGAGAGATAGAGATATAGAGAGATAGAGGGATAAAGGGATAGAGAGATAGAGAGATAGAGAAATAAAGAGATAAAAAGATAGAGAGAAACAGAGATAGAGAGATAAAGAGATTCAGAGATAGAGAGATGGAGAGATAGAGAGATAGAGAGATAGAGAGATAGAGAGATAGAGAGATA
>CAXAQZ010000870.1:12500-25822 GCA_963971145.1 Sussaba pulchella
AAAGAGAGATAGAGAGATAGAGAGATAGAGAGATAGAGAGATAGAGAGATAGAGAGATAGAGAGATAGAGAGATAGAGAGATAGAGAGATAGAGAGATAGAGAGATAGAGAGATAGAAAGATAGAGAGATAGAGAGATAGAGAGATAGAGAAATAGAGAGATAGAGAGATAGAGAGATAGAGAGATAGAGAGATAGAGAGATAGAGAGATAGAGAGATAGAGAGATAGAGAGATAAAGAGATAGAGAGATAGAGAGATAGAGAGATAGAGAGATAGAGAGATAGAGAGATAGAGAGATAGAGAGATAGAGGGATAAAGAGATAGAGAGATAGAAAGACAGAGAGATAGAGAGATAGAAAGATAGAGAGATAGAGAGATAGAGAGATAGAGAGATAGAGAGATAGAGAGATAGAGAGATAGAGAGATAGAGAGATAGAGAGATAGAGAGATAGAGAGATAGAGAGATAGAGAGATAGAGAGATAGAGAGATAGAGAGATAGAGAGATAGAGAGATAGAGAGATAGAGAGATAGAGAGATAGAGAGATAGAGAGATAGAGAGATAGAGAGATAGAGAGATAGAGAGTTAGAGAGATAGAAAGATAGAGAGATAGAGAGATAGAGAGATAGAGAGATAGAGAGATAGAGAGATCGAGCGATAAAGAAATAGAGAGATTGAGATATAGAGAGATTGAGAGATAAAGAGATAAAGGGATAGAGAGATACAAGAGATAGAGAGATAAAGAGATAGAGAGATCGAGAGATAGAGAGATAGAGAGATAGACAGATAGAGAGATAGAGAGATAGAGAAATAGAGAGATAGAGAGATAGAGAGGTAGAGAGATAGAGAGATAGAAAGATAGCGAGATAGCGAGATAGAGAGATAGAGAGATAGAGAGATGCAGAGATAGAGAGATAGAGAGATAGAGAGATAGAGAGATAGAGAGATAGAGAGATAAAGAGATAGAGAGATAGAGAGATAGAGAGATAGAGAGATAGAGAGATAGAGAGATAAAGAGATAGAGAGATAGAGAGATAGAGAGATAGAGAGATAGAGAGATAGAGAGATAGAGAGATAGAGAGATAGAGAGATAGAAAGACAGAGAGATAGAGAGATAGAAAGATAGAGAGATAGAGAGATAGAGAGATAGAGAGATAGAGAGATAGAGAGATAGAGAGATAGAGAGATAGAGAGATAGAGAGATAGAGAGATAGAGAGATAGAGAGATAGAGAGATACAGAGATACAGAGATAGAGAGATAGAGAGATAGAGAGATAGAGAGATAGAGAGATAGAGAGATAGAGAGATAGAGAGATAGAGAGATAGAGAGATAGAGAGATAGAGAGATAGAGAGATAGAGAGATCGAGCGATAAAGAAATAGAGAGATTGAGATATAGAGAGATTGAGAGATAAAGAGATAAAGGGATAGAGAGATACAAGAGATAGAGAGATAAAGAGATAGAGAGATCGAGAGATAGAGAGATAGAGAGATAGAGAGATAGAGAGATAGAGAGATAGAGAGATAGAGAGATAGAGAAATAGAGAGATAGAGAGATAGAGAGGTAGAGAGATAGAGAGATAGAGAGATAGCGAGATAGCGAGACAGAGAGATAGAGAGATAGAGAGATAGAGAGATAGAGAGATAGAGAGATAGAGAGATAGAGAGATAGAGAGATAGAGAGATAGGGAGATAGAGAGATAGAGAGATATAGAGATATAAAGATAGAGAAATAGAGAGATAGAGAGATAGAGAGATAGAGAGATAGAGAGATAGAGAGATAGAAACATAGAGAGATAGAAACATAGAGAGATAGAGAGATAGAGAGATGGAGAGATAGAGAGATAGAGAGGTAGAGAGGTAGAAAGATAGAAAGATAGAAAGATAGAGAGATAGAGATATAGAGAGATAGAGGGATAAAGGGATAGAGAGATAGAGAGATAGAGAGATAAAGAGATAAACAGATAGAGAGAAACAGAGATAGAGAGATAAAGAGATTCAGAGATAGAGAGATGGAGAGATAGAGAGATAGAGAGATAGAGAGATAGAGAGATAGAGCGATAAAGAAATAGAGAGATAGGAAGATAGAGAGATAGAGAGATCGAGAGATAGAGAGATAGAGAGATAGAGAGATAGAAAGATAGAGAGATAGAGAGATAGAGAGATAGAGAGATAGAGAGATAGAGAGATAGAGAGATAAAGAGATAGAGAGATAGAGAGATAGAGAGATAGAGAGATAGAGAGATGGAGAGATAGAGAGATAGAGAGATAGAGAGATAGAGAGATAGAGAGATAGAGAGATAGAGAGATCGAGAGATAGAGCTATAGAGAGATAGAGGGATAAAGAGGTAAGAGAGATAGAGCGATAGAGAAATAGAGAGATAGAGGGATAGAGAGATGTAGAGATAGAGAGATAGAGAGATAGAGAGATAGAGAGATAGAGAGATAGAGAGATAGAGAGATAGAGAGATAGAGAGATAGAGAGATAGAAACATAGAGAGATAGAAACATAGAGAGATAGAGAGATAGAGAGATAGGGAGATAGAGAGTTGAAGAGATAGAGAGATAGAGAGACAGAAAGATAAAAAGATAAAGAGATAGAGAGATAAAGAGATAGAGAGATAGAGAGATAGAGAGATAGACAGATAGAGAGATAGAGAGATAGAGGGATAGAGAGATAGAGAGATAGAGAGATAGAGAGATAGAGAGATAGAGAGATAGAGAGATAGAGAGATAGAGAGATAGAGAGATAGAGAGATAGAGAGATAGAGAGATAGAGAGATAGAGAGATAGAGAGATAGAGAGATAGAGAGATAGAGAGATAGAGAGATAGAGAGATAGAGAGATAGAGAGATAGAGAGATAGAGAGATAGAGAGATAGAGAGATAGAGAGATAGAGAGATAGAGAGATAGAGAGATAGAGAGATAGAGAGATAGAGAGATAGAGAGATAGAGAGATAGAGAGATAGAGAGATAGAGAGATAGAGAGATAGAGAGATAGAGAGATGGAGAGATAGAGAGATAGAGAGATAGAAAGATAGAGAAATAGAGAGATAGAGAGATAGAGAGATAGAGAGATAGAAACATAGAGAGATAGAAACATAGAGAGATAGAGAGATAGAGAGATAGAGAGATAGAGAGGTAGAGAGGTAGAAAGATAGAAAGATAGAAAGATAGAGAGATAGAGATATAGAGAGATAGAGGGATAAAGGGATAGAGATAGAGAGATAAAGAAATAAAGAGATAAAAAGATAGAGAGAAACAGAGATAGAGAGATAAAGAGATTCAGAGATAGAGAGATGGAGAGATAGAGAGATAGAGAGATAGAGAGATAGAGAGATAGAGAGATAGAGAGATAGAGAGATAGAGAGATAGAGCGATAAAGAAATAGAGAGATAGAAAGATAGAGAGATAGAGAGATAGAGAGATAAAGAGATAGAGAGATAGAGAGATAGAGAGATAGAGAGATAGAGAGATAGAGAGATAGAGAGATAGAGAGATAGAGGGATAAAGAGATAGAGAGATAGAGAGATAGAGCGATAAAGAAATAGAGAGATAGAAAGATAGAGAGATTGAGAGATAGAATGATAGAGAGATAGAGGGATAGAGAGATAGAGAGATGGGGAGATCGAAAGATAGAGAGATAGAAAGATAGAGAGATAGAGAGATAGAGAGAAAGAGAGATAGAGAGATAGAGAGATAGAGAGATAGAGAGATAGAGAGATAGAGAGATAGAGAGATAGAGAGATAGAGAGATAGAGAGATAGAGAGATAGAAAGATAGAGAGATAGAGAGATAGAGAGATAGAGAAATAGAGAGATAGAGAGATAGAGAGATAGAGAGATAGAGAGATAGAGAGATAGAGAGATAGAGAGATAGAGAGATAGAGAGATAAAGAGATAGAGAGATAGAGAGATAGAGAGATAGAGAGATAGAGAGATAGAGAGATAGAGAGATAGAGAGATAGAGGGATAAAGAGATAGAGAGATAGAAAGACAGAGAGATAGAGAGATAGAAAGATAGAGAGATAGAGAGATAGAGAGATAGAGAGATAGAGAGATAGAGAGATAGAGAGATAGAGAGATAGAGAGATAGAGAGATAGAGAGATAGAGAGATAGAGAGATAGAGAGATAGAGAGATAGAGAGATAGAGAGATAGAGAGATAGAGAGATAGAGAGATAGAGAGATAGAGAGATAGAGAGATAGAGAGATAGAGAGATAGAGAGATAGAGAGATAGAGAGATAGAGAGATAGAGAGATAGAGAGATAGAGAGATAGAGAGATCGAGCGATAAAGAAATAGAGAGATTGAGATATAGAGAGATTGAGAGATAAAGAGATAAAGGGATAGAGAGATACAAGAGATAGAGAGATAAAGAGATAGAGAGATCGAGAGATAGAGAGATAGAGAGATAGACAGATAGAGAGATAGAGAGATAGAGAAATAGAGAGATAGAGAGATAGAGAGGTAGAGAGATAGAGAGATAGAGAGATAGCGAGATAGCGAGATAGAGAGATAGAGAGATGGAGAGATAGAGAGATAGAGAGATAGAGAGATAGAGAGATAGAGAGATAGAGAGATAGAGAGATAGAGAGATAAAGAGATAGAGAGATAGAGAGATAGAGAGATAGAGAGATAGAGAGATAGAGAGATAAAGAGATAGAGAGATAGAGAGATAGAGAGATAGAAAGATAGAGAGATAGAGAGATAGAGAGATAGAGAGATAGAGAGATAGAAAGACAGAGAGATAGAGAGATAGAGAGATAGAGAGATAGAGAGATAGAGAGATAGAGAGATAGAGAGATAGAGAGATAGAGAGATAGAGAGATAGAGAGATAGAGAGATAGAGAGATAGAGAGATGGAGAGATAGAGAGATAGAGAGATAGAAAGATAGAGAAATAGAGAGATAGAGAGATAGAGAGATAGAGAGATAGAGGGATAAAGAGATAGAGAGATAGAGAGATAGAGCGATAAAGAAATAGAGAGATAGAAAGATAGAGAGATTGAGAGATAGAATGATAGAGAGATAGAGGGATAGAGAGATAGAGAGATGGGGAGATCGAAAGATAGAGAGATAGAAAGATAGAGAGATAGAGAGATAGAGAGAAAGAGAGATAGAGAGATAGAGAGATAGAGAGATAGAGAGATAGAGAGATAGAGAGATAGAGAGATAGAGAGATAGAGAGATAGAGAGATAGAGAGATAGAGAGATAGAGAGATAGAAAGATAGAGAGATAGAGAGATAGAGAGATAGAGAAATAGAGAGATAGAGAGATAGAGAGATAGAGAGATAGAGAGATAGAGAGATAGAGAGATAGAGAGATAGAGAGATAGAGAGATAAAGAGATAGAGAGATAGAGAGATAGAGAGATAGAGAGATAGAGAGATAGAGAGATAGAGAGATAGAGAGATAGAGGGATAAAGAGATAGAGAGATAGAAAGACAGAGAGATAGAGAGATAGGAAGATAGAGAGATAGAGAGATAGAGAGATAGAGAGATAGAGAGATAGAGAGATAGAGAGATAGAGAGATAGAGAGATAGAGAGATAGAGAGATAGAGAGATAGAGAGATAGAGAGATAGAGAGATAGAGAGATAGAGAGATAGAGAGATAGAGAGATAGAGAGATAGAGAGATAGAGAGATAGAGAGATAGAGAGATAGAGAGATAGCGAGATAGCGAGACAGAGAGATAGAGAGATAGAGAGATAGAGAGATAGAGAGATAGAGAGATAGAGAGATAGAGAGATAGAGAGATAGAGAGATAGAGAGATAGAGAGATAGAGAGATCGAGCGATAAAGAAATAGAGAGATTGAGATATAGAGAGATTGAGAGATAAAGAGATAAAGGGATAGAGAGATACAAGAGATAGAGAGATAAAGAGATAGAGAGATCGAGAGATAGAGAGATAGAGAGATAGAGAGATAGAGAGATAGAGAGATAGAGAGATAGAGAGATAGAGAAATAGAGAGATAGAGAGATAGAGAGGTAGAGAGATAGAGAGATAGAGAGATAGCGAGATAGCGAGACAGAGAGATAGAGAGATAGAGAGATAGAGAGATAGAGAGATAGAGAGATAGAGAGATAGAGAGATAGAGAGATAGAGAGATAGGGAGGGATGGGGACAGTCTACCTCGGGGCAGTCTTACTCCGCGCAGTCTTACTTGGGACAGTCTTACTCGGCGCAGTCTTACTTGGGGCAGTCTAACTCAGCGCAGTCTACCTCGGCGATTTTGACAGGTCTACAGTCTGCCTTACCGACAAGAGATATGTATCATTCCTGTTTGTTAAAACTAGATGCGCGCGCCACAACCACGGTCTTATATACAGGTCGGGACTCTCCTATACCGGCTACATGCAATCGAGTGTCCGCAAAAGTGTCCCCAATATGGCCGACCTAGGGGGCCAAATTATTATGATTATACCCCGATCTCGTGCGATCTCGTGTACACGGTCTTATGTATATTTGTAGTATCAAATACCTCACAATAATTATGAGTGGACATTGAACACGTTACAGAAACATTAAAAAGTTTTTTTTAATTTTTTTTTATTTGGTGTGAAAGTTTTAATAAAAAAAATGCCGAAGAAATGTGGAGTACCTGGGTGCGCAAGACAGGTTATGCGGGTTGTGGGGTGACATTTCCAACGTTTTCTGCACCAAAAGATGATTCGCTGAGAGAAGAGTAGCAGAAATCTCTCCAGCTAACCAAGCCATTGACTGATAAACAATTCGTGTGTGTGTGTGTGTCCCTGTAAAGAGCATGCCCAGAATATTTTATCATATCCTATAAAATATTATTTAAGGATGCGAATGAGACAATATTCTCAGCAAGTAAACAAAAATGTAAAAAAACAAAGTGCTGCAAAAAAAAATTTTTTTATTACATATCTGTGTAACTACAATCTGTCCTAGGACAATAAGTAATTGTGATATTTTTTAGGCGTTTTTGGCATAGCGGGGGCGTCCAGTGACGGCTCTGCTAATTCGTGTTGTTATTTTTTATTTGTTGGTTCTGTACGAGTATTCACGGTGTTCCATTGAAACACCGCAAAAAAAAAAAAAAAAAAGACAAGCAAAATATTACAAAAATTGATTCATGAGAAATAATAATATTTATTATAAGTTACAGTATGAAAATAAATATTGCCGAATGAATAAATAACGTTCATTTTATTCCCCAACCCACTTTCAGGTGTCATATTTAGTATAACTCGTAATAAATGGTTTTCTGCAGTTGATAATGAAACGTTAATGAAGAGTTTAAGCACGCGGTATGCCCCTCACTCGGGTATCACATATTAAAAACCATCGCTGTATTACTAATGATAATGAATTGAATGGGCACGAATAAACTGATATATTCGCAACCGTCGAAAGGAGCAGAGGATATTGCGCATGCGCTGGCCCCCTAGGTCGGCCATATTGGGGGACACTTTTGCGGACACTTTTTCCCAGCGAGTGTCCCGACAGAGATTAGAGGAGAGATGTACCACGGAGCCTGTTTTGGTGGTGGATGTTTTTGCAGCGCCACTACCCGTAGCGGCGAGCCGCGTACTAAAAAAGGTAGATGTGAAACAATCGATGCTGCAGATTCCGGCCTACCGACTTGTGGATGTAAATTGTCGGTGTTACAGTTCTCGCGAATGTGGACGTGAAAAAAAATGGCTGGCTTCCGGTTCTAAACAGCTGAGCCCGTAGGCGCCGCCCCGTGCACGTGGTCGACGAGATTTCGATGTTATATATATATGACCAGGCCAGATTGACATTTCTTATATTGTTAAGATGTAGGATGAAATAGATGTCAGATGTTGGATGAAATAAATGTCAGATGCAAGGTGGAATAGATGTAAGATGTAAGCTGAAATAAATGTAAGATGAAATAAATGTAAGATGTAAGATAGAATTAAATAATTTTTCATAATAGTCGCTAGTTTGAATATGTATATCGCGACACAACGCGACATATGTGAGCATATACATGGACGCACGTTCACTCTCACACATTCACACACGTTCTCTCTCGCTCCAGAGCAAGCGCTGATAGCGCTGTCTCTCTCGCATTCGGCGATGTCGTCAAGAACATCGTAGCTCGTCCGGCTACATCAGAACGGTTTATCTTGCCCACGAGTTTTACAACTCCCCCCCATTTAGCTCGACGAAAATCGGGCCCAAGTGTTACGCGTCAACGCGTGGTAAACAAATCAGACTGATGCGCGATGTTTATGTTTGATTCGACTACCTGTGAACGACCTCGGCTCGTGATGTTTACGTTTGGCCCGACGATCTATTCACGAGCCTGGCTCGTTATATTCATGTTTGGCCCAAAATTTTCATTACGAGTCAGACTCGTTAAAGCACGGCAAGGGGTTAATTTCGAAAATACGTAAAAAAATATATTTTTGATAACATTTTCTGACCTCCCCCACCTTATTCTTCATGTAGAGAACCAAACAAACATTTTCGAAAAAGAAAAATTAAAAAAAACTGTAGAATTCGGAAAAGCCGTAAAAGTAAATAATTACCACAAAAAATGTATTTTCGATCTCACTGTTTTTTGATTTAATAAAACCTAGAAATAGTCGAATACGAAAATTCGTTGGACAAACGAAAAATGTTTCAGGACCGTGTTACTTCAACCGTTGGGTCACGAGATATTTACTTTCAAAGATAAAATAAAAAGATCCTGAAAGATCTTGAATGTGTCTTACAATTTTCTGTACCCGACTCTTTCTAGATTTTATTCAATAAAAAACGACAGTTGCACCGGGAAAAAAATCCACCATCAATCAAGATTTGAACACGGGTCTCCTGCGTGGCGATCAGACACCTTGATGATGTTGCCATCTCGAACATTAAGATCAAATTTATTTTTATTCAACAGACCAGTCCGGTGATTATACACTCATCAAAAAAATTAAAGGACCACTTGAGAATAGTCGAAATTTGTCGAAATTTTAGGCATCTGTATCTCCGCGAACAATAGTCGGATTCAGGTAATTCACAGCTTGTTTATTAGCTTAAATCTTTGACTTCTAGAATCAAAGGTTGAACATTTTTTATCATGCCCTGCTGCTCTGTGCCAAGAGCAGAAACGAACAAAAACGGTTGTCTCAATTTTTATGAAAATTCGGGAAGGTGCGCGGCGTTCAACAAATTTTTTACAGCAAATGTATTCAAAACATTTGATAGCCTGTCTATTTCTGTGCAAAATGCTTTTTTATTTATTGCTGTGCGATTTTTTTTGGACTGCGTTATTCACTCCCAAAGCAAAAAACACATTTTTTTTCGAGCGCCCGTATCTCCTGAAATAATGATCGCACAATAAATGCTCACATATCATTAGAAAGATAAACATATCTTCTTAAAAATGTTTATACGAAATTTTGCAAAAAAAAATTTTTTATTTGCAGTATTTACCCTTCAAAAACATACACTTCAAAAATGGCTCTCTCTCTTCGCTTCGTTATGTAGCCGCCATTGTGTACAAAATCTCAAAATCTTAAATGTGGACCTAGCATTTCTTAGATAATTTTTCGTCATTTTTAGTGATAAAAAAGATCCGAAATTCTTTAAATTACTGAATCTCTGCAAAAAAGTTATGCATCTTTTATGAATCAGAGCATTTTTTAGATTCTTAAGGCAGGATTCTACTTTGAAACCATGAAAAAAACGCTATTTTCGTGAATTTTTCCTGAGAATACTATCGAAGATATCGATTTGAGTTTTAAAATGTTCGATAAATACACTCTTTAAGTACATAAAAAAAAATTTTTAAATGTATTTTTTTCATTTTTTGTACACGTAAAATATGTTTAAAGCCAACGCCTCGAAAAGAAGGTACCGTTGCCGTGGTCGTGAAATCTTCCCGACGGATAGTTTGAAACAAAAAAATCAAATACTTTCATGTTCAGTATGTCTTCAGGAACCGACCTAACTAGAATATTTCATATACGTGCAAAATTAACAAAATGGTGGCTAAAATACGAAAAAAATGCGTTTTTTGGGTCTTTTTTTGCAATAAAAAAATAGTTCCATTCAAAATTTTAAGTTGATTGTAGTTAGGTCGGTTGGTACAAATATATAGAATATGTGTTCCAAATTTCATAAGGATCGGTTCAGTACTTTTTGAGTTATCACGACCACGGTACTTGAAACTGTCGTTCCGAGAAAAACGCGTTTAAAGTTTCGGTGAGTGACAAATCGTAGAAAAAATTATCTTACCCTCAATCAGCGATGCCTGGGCCATATAATATGCCTTCGACGAACATTCTTGAACATATTTACTTTCGAAAAATGTAAAAAAAAAAAATTTTTTTTCAAAGTTTTAAAGTAGAATCCTGAGTTAATTTTCATGAATAAAAAAGAATTCCGAAATCTCTTTCGGTTCTTGCTGCTACATCCTCAACGGTTAAAGACCTAAAACAGTCATTTCTTAATTTTTAGTAAAATTTGGAAACATCTGTAGGGCACACATTTTTTTTTCTTTAATGGTTTTTTAAAAAGTTCTTTACGATTTTCCCTGACTAGATTTTAACCATTAAATAAGGAAGATTGCATTTGCGTGTGATCGCGACTTCCGTATCATGATTACCTTACTGAGAAACAATTACCAATATTTACCAATATTTAGCCGTTTTTTTACATGTTTTTGAAGTGTAAATACTGCGAAGAAAGAATTTTTTCTTGCTAAATCTCGTGTGAGCATTTTTAAGAAGATAATTTTATCTTCCCAATGATATCCAAGCAATTGTTGTACAATCATTATTTCAGGAGATACAGGCGCTTGAAAAAAAATGTATTTTTTGCTTTGGGAGTGAATAACTCAGTCACAAAAAATCGCACAGCAATAAATAAAAAAGCATTTTGCATGGAAATAAACAGGCTATCAAATGTTTTGAATACATTTTCTGTAAAAAATTTGTCGAAGGCCACGCACCTCCTCGAATTTTCATAAAAATTCAGACAACCGTTTTTTGTTCGTTTCTGCCCTTGGCACAGAGCAGCAAGGCATGATGAAAATCGTTTAACCTTCGATTCGAAAAGTCAAAGATTCAAGCTAATAAAGAAGCTGTGAATTATCTGAATCCGACTATTTTTCGCGGAGATACAGATGCCTGAAATTTCGACAAATTTCGACTGTTCTCTGTTCTCTGTTCTTGTTCTATTCTGTTCTGTTCTGTGGTCCTTTAATTTTTTGATGAGTGTATTATAAAAAAAGTCAACGCCAAATCAAAGTCAAGTTTTGGCTGAAATTATTAAAAACTCATGGTCATGTGCAGGGATGGGCACATTTGAATGAAAAAATTATTTAAATACAGGTTTAAATACAAAATACTTTTTCACTCAGAATTTATTTCGACTTAAATAACGAATGAATTTTCACTCATTATTTCAATCGGAAATAAATACTGAATGAAAAACCACTTGTATTTTAATCGGAAATAAATACAGAGTGAAAAACCACTCGTTATTTAAATCGGAAATAAATACTGAATGAAAAACCACTTGTATTTTAATCAGAAATAAATAATGAATGGAAAAGTATTTTGTATTTAAATGGGAGCTAAATACAAAATTCTTTTTCATTCATATTTATTTCGGTGTCAAATACAAGCTACATAACCACTCGGCCGGTGCTTTGTTTACAAATGGTTCGTCACTCGAGCCTCACCGGGGCGCCGAGTGAAGACCGAGAAGCATTTGTTTTGATTTCGAAACGAATGAAAAACCATTCAAATGCCGAGTATCTCAAATACTTTTCCATTGGAATTCTTCCGAAAATTATTTAATGCCCATTCTCAGTGAGTTTCGTACATTTTTTTATTCTCTCTAGGAAATTCAACTTTTGTCGAAATAAATTCGTAGTAAATTCGAAATAAATTCGTAGTAAATTCGAAAAAAATTTCACAAAAATAAAAAAATAAATTTTTTTTTTTCAAAATTTAAAAAATTCTTTTTTTTTTTTCAAAATTTAATTTTTTTTTTTTTTTTTTTTTTAACGAATGGGTGACTGAGGGTAGGGGGAAGTTAATTGTTATTTCGTTATCTTTTATTAGAAATTTTTATTAAATATCTAATAAATATCTAATAATTTCCATTATCACACATATTTTCCCTAATGGGGGAGATCGTTGCCGTCTGTTAGAGCCATCCGCCAGAGAAAATTCAAGAAATGCGTTTGCGCTTGGGCTTTGCGTCGGCGTTCGCGGACCCAACGGCCCCCCCGTTTTCTCGGCCACCGGTTGTCTGGAATAACATAAGAATTATTGTACATCTATATAACACGATATAGTTTAAGTAATACCTTGTACTAGGGTCATTCCATGTCAAATCGACCAATGGTTAAAAACGAACCCTTTCAATTTTGATAAAATTCGGTGGGATGTTTTCTTTAATTGCAAAACAGTTCTACCAAAGGAAAAAAATTCAAAAATTTTTTTTCAAAAGTTAGGCAAATTCGAAATTTCACTACTTCTCCAGCTCTTCAAGTTTATTTTTTAAATATCTCGAAAACTATCATAGCTGCAAAAAAAACCATCGGATTCATTTCAAGGTGCATTCTTGGGGCTATAGACAAAACTATATATCAAAAAAAAAATTTTGAAAAATACCATATTTGTCGGATTGCGTATTTTTTTAATTCGTAAAAATTGACGATGAACATTAAGTTTTTAGCTACATTTTTTTGAAATAATACCTTGTACTAATCTTAAAAGATCCTGAAATTTTCAGAATGGTATTTTTTTTCTTTTCAGATATATGATTTTTTAACTTTTGGTAATAAATTTTTTTTTTTTTCATCTTCATGCTAAATAAAGCTAAGCAATCGTGTCATTTTGTAACTTTGAGCCGTGGGAATTTCAATCAATGAGATAATTATGTCAAAACAATAACATTATTGACACTTTTTATTTTTAGTTTGAAAATCGAATCAGTTAAAAAGTGTTCCACTCCGCTATCTATGTATAAAATCATACATTTGAAAATAAAAAAACGCAGTTATGAAAATTTCAGGATCTTTTGAGATCAGTACAGGGTATTATTGACAAAAAAAGAGCTAAAAATTTAATATTAATCGTCAATTTTTACGGATTTAAAAAATTAAAAATTCTACAAAATTCCATGTCAAATCGACCAATAGTTGGAATCGACCTCTTCTTATTTCGATGAAATTTTATGGGATGTTTTTTTTCATTCCAAAACAAAATATTACCTAAGGAAAAAAATTAAAAATTTTTTTTTTTTCAAAAGTTATGGAAAATTTAAAATTTTAGTATTCTCTAGTTCTTCAAGATTATTTTTTAAATATCTCGAAAACT
>CAXAQZ010000871.1:10000-17448 GCA_963971145.1 Sussaba pulchella
AGTCATCATTTATATATATATTTGATTTTACCAAAATTTTTCCGAATCTAATTGCTCAAAAAACAAAAAAAAATAATTACCGTCTATTTCAAATTTTTAATGATTCAATTTATGCGAAAAAGATAGAATCTTATATAAACAGTATGGAAAGTAAGATTGATAAAGTCGACTATATTAATTTATCGAATAACGATGAATAAAATTTGACGCGTAGACCGATCGCTCGTTTATAAAATTCTAAAAATTCAAAAATTCTTGTTAAACGTGAACAACGTTATGAATTGTAATTGAATCGAAAAAGTTTGTTTTGACAATAAAAACCGATCAACGATAAGTGAATTTTGAATCCACACGTAGACCGATCGCATGTACATTGAGTTGACGCGTAGACCGACCGCACTCGAAAATAATCCACGCGTAGACCGACCGCGACCGGAGTTGTTCGACGCGTAGACCGATCGCATGTACATTGAGTTGACGCGTAGACCGACCGCACTCGGGAATAATCCACGCGTAGACCGACCGCGACCAGAGTTGTTCGACGCGTAGACCGATCGCTTTCTCGAAAAGTAAAAAAACATAACTTTCTTCTTATCGCATTAACGTAACAATCAATATCGAAACGTGGTTAAAAAGTTTTTTTAAAAATTATTTTTTCATCGAAATGAAATAAATAAACCTTCATTTTTCGACCGTAGATCGACCGCTTTTTCTTAAAACCAAACAAAAAAAAAAAAAAATTCGTTTGTAAAATAATAAGAACATTAAAATTATTCCAGGCGTAGACCGATCGGTTTTTCTGAAATTCGAAAAAAAAAAAAATTTCTTTCATGAAACGCGAAAACCATTTTGACCTAAAATTTATTCTAATAAATTAATGAAAAAAAATTGGTATCGAAAAACGAAAGAGGATTTTAAAATCCACACGTAGACCGATCGCATGTACATTGAGTTTACGCGTAGACCGACCGCACTCGGGAATAATCCACGCGTAGACCGACCGCGACCAGAGTTGTTCGACGCGTAGACCGATCGCATGTACATTGGGTTGACGCGTAGACCGATCGCCCTCGGAAATAATCCACTCGTAGACCGACCGCGACCAGAGTTGTTCGACGCGTAGACCGATCGCATTCTCGAAAAGTAAAAGAACATAACTTTCTTCTTATCGCATTAACGTAACGATCAATATCAAAACGTGCTTAAAAATTTTTTTTTTTAAATTATTTTTCCATCGGAATGAAATGAATAAACCTTAAATTTTTACCCGTAGATCGACCTTTTTTTCTTGAACCCAAAAAAAAAAAAAAAAATTCGGTTGTAAAATAATAAGAACATTAAAATGATTCCAGGCGTAGACCGATCGGTTTTTTTGAAATTCGAAAATGAAGAAAAAAATTTTTCATGAAACGCGAAAAAAAATTTGACCTAAAATTTATTCTAATGAATTGATGAAAAAAATTGATATCGAAAAACGAAAGAGGAATTTAAAATCCACACGTAGACCGATTGCATGTATATTAAGTTGACGCGTAGACCGACCGCACTCGGAAATAATCCACGCGTAGACCGACCGCGACCAGAGTTGTTCGACGCGTAGACCGATCGCATGTACATTGAGTTGACGCGTAGACCGATCGCACTCGGGAATAATCCACGCGTAGACCGACCGCGACCAGAGTTGTTCGACGCGTAGACCGATCGCTTTCTCGAAAAGTAAAAAAACATAACTTTCTTCTTATCGCACTAACGTAACAATCAATATCAAAACGTGGTTAAAAAATTTTTTTTCAAATAATTTTTTCATCGAAATGAAATAAATAAACCTTCATTTTTCGACCGTAGATCGACCGCTTTTTCTTGAAACCAAAAAAAAAAAAAAAAATTCGTTTGTAAAATAATAAGAACATTAAAATTATTCCAGGCGTAGACCGATCGGTTTTTCTGAAATTCGAAAAAAAAAAAAATTTCTTTCATGAAACGCGAAAACCACTTTGACCTAAAATTTATTCTAATAAATTGATGAAAAAAAATTGGTATCGAAAAACGAAAGAGGATTTTAAAATCCACACGTAGACCGATCGCATGTACATTGAGTTGACGCGTAGACCGACCGCACTCGGGAATAATCCACGCGTAGACCGACCGCGACCAGAGTTGTTCGACGCGTAGACCGATCGCATGTACATTGGGTTGACGCGTAGACCGATCGCCCTCGGAAATAATCCACGCGTAGACCGACCGCGACCAGAGGTGTTCGACGCGTAGACCGATCGCATTCTCGAAAAGTAAAAGAACATAACTTTCTTCTTATCGCATTAACGTAACGATCAATATCAAAACGTGCTTAAAAATTTTTTTTTTTAAATTATTTTTCCATCGGAATGAAATGAATAAACCTTAAATTTTTACCCGTGGATCGACCTTTTTTTCTTAAACCCAAAAAAAAAAAAAAAATTCGGTTGTAAAATAATAAGAACATTAAAATGATTCCAGGCGTAGACCGATCGGTTTTTTTGAAATTCGAAAATGAAGAAAAAAATTTTTCATGAAACGCGAAAAAAAATTTGACCTAAAATTTATTCTAATGAATTGATGAAAAAAATTGATATCGAAAAAGGAAAGAGGAATTTAAAATCCACACGTAGACCGATCGCATGTATATTGAGTTGACGCGTAGACCGACCGCACTCGGAAATAATCCACGCGTAGACCGACCGCGACCAGAGTTGTTCGACGCGTAGACCGATCGCATGTACATTGAGTTGACGCGTAGACCGATCGCACTCGGGAATAATCCACGCGTAGACCGACCGCGACCAGAGTTGTTCGACGCGTAGACCGATCGCTTTCTCGAAAAGTAAAAAAACATAACTTTCTTCTTATCGCATTAACGTGACAATCAATATCAAAACGTGGTTAAAAAATTTTTTTTCAAATAATTTTTTCATCGAAATGAAATAAATAAAACTTCATTTTTCGACCGTAGATCGACCGCTTTTTCTTGAAACCAAAAAAAAAAAAAAAAAATTCGTTTGTAAAATAATAAGAACATTAAAATTATTCCAGGCGTAGACCGATCGGTTTTTCTGAAATTCGAAAAAAAAAAAAATTTTTTTCATGAAACGCGAAAACCATTTTGACCTAAAATTTATTCTAATAAATTGATGAAAAAAATTGGTATCGAAAAACGAAAGAGGATTTTAAAATCCACACGTAGACCGATCGCATGTACATTGAGTTTACGCGTAGACCGACCGCACTCGGGAATAATCCACGCGTAGACCGACCGCGACCAGGGTTGTTCGACGCGTAGACCGATCGCATGTACATTGGGTTGACGCGTAGACCGATCGCCCTCGGAAATAATCCACGCGTAGACCGACCGCGACCAGAGTTGTTCGACGCGTAGACCGATCGCATTCTCGAAAAGTAAAAGAACATAACTTTCTTCTTATCGCATTAACGCAACGATCAATATCAAAACGTGCTTAAAAATTTTTTTTTTAAAATTATTTTTCCATCGGAATAAAATGAATAAACCTTAAATTTTTACCCGTAGATCGACCTTTTTTTCTTGAACCCAAAAAAAAAAAAAAAAATTCGGTTGTAAAATAATAAGAACATTAAAATGATTCCAGGCGTAGACCGATCGGTTTTTTTGAAATTCGAAAATGAAGAAAAAAATTTTTCATGAAACGCGAAAAAAAATTTGACCTAAAATTTATTCTAATGAATTGATGAAAAAAATTGATATCGAAAAACGAAAGAGTAATTTGAAATCCACACGTAGACCGATCGCATGTATATTGAGTTGACGCGTAGACCGACCGCACTCGGAAATAATCCACGCGTAGACCGACCGCGACCAGAGTTGTTCGACGCGTAGACCGATCGCATGTACATTGAGTTGACGCGTAGACCGATCGCACTCGGGAATAATCCACGCGTAGACCGACCGCGACCAGAGTTGTTCGACGCGTAGACCGATCGCTTTCTCGAAAAGTAAAAAAACATAACTTTCTTCTTATCGCATTGACGTGACAATCAATATCAAAACGTGGTTAAAAAATTTTTTTTCAAATTATTTTTTCATCGAAATGAAATAAATAAACCTTCATTTTTCGACCGTAGATCGACCGCTTTTTCTTGAAACCAAAAAAAAAAAAAAAAAAAATTCGTTTGTAAAATAATAAGAACATTAAAATTATTCCAGGCGTAGACCGATCGGTTTTTCTGAAATTCGAAAATGAAGAAAAAAAATTTTCATGAAACGCGAAAAAAAATTTGACCTAAAATTTATTCTAATGGATTGATGAAAAAAATTGATATCGAAAAACGAAAGAGGAATTTAAAATCCACACGTAGACCGATCGCATGTACATTGAGTTGACGCGTAGACCGACCGCACTCGGGAATAATCCACGCGTAGACCGACCGCGACCAGAGTTGTTCGACGCGTAGACCGATCGCTTTCTCGAAAAGTAAAAAAACATAACTTTCTTCTTATCGCATTAACGTAACAATCAATATCTAAACGTGGTCAAAAAGTTTTTTTAAAAATTATTTTTTCATCGAAATGAAATAAATAAACCTTCATTTTTCGACCGTAGATCGACCGCTTTTTCTTGAAACCAAACAAAAAAAAAAAAAATTCGTTTGTAAAATAATAAGAACATTAAAATTATTCCAGGCGTAGACCGATCGGTTTTTCTGAAATTCGAAAAAAAAAAAATTTCTTTCATGAAACGCGAAAACCATTTTGACCTAAAATTTATTCTAATAAATTAATGAAAAAAAATTGGTATCGAAAAACGAAAGAGGATTTTAAAATCCACACGTAGACCGATCGCGTGTACATTGAGTTTACGCGTAGACCGACCGCACTCGGGAATAATCCACGCGTAGACCGACCGCGACCAGAGTTGTTCGACGCGTAGACCGATCGCATGTACATTGGGTTGACGCGTAGACCGATCGCCCTCGGAAATAATCCACTCGTAGACCGACCGCGACCAGAGTTGTTCGACGCGTAGACCGATCGCATTCTCGAAAAGTAAAAGAACATAACTTTCTTCTTATCGCATTAACGTAACGATCAATATCGAAACGTGCTTAAAAATTTTTTTTTTTTAATTATTTTTCCATCGGAATGAAATGAATAAACCTTAAATTTTTACCCGTAGATCGACCTTTTTTTCTTGAACCCAAAAAAAAAAAAAAAAATTCGGTTGTAAAATAATAAGAACATTAAAATGATTCCAGGCGTAGACCGATCGGTTTTTTTGAAATTCGAAAATGAAGAAAAAATTTTTTCATGAAACGCGAAAAAAAATTTGACCTAAAATTTATTCTAATGAATTGATGAAAAAAATTGATATCGAAAAACGAAAGAGGAATTTAAAATCCACACGTAGACCGATCGCATGTATATTGAGTTGACGCGTAGACCGACCGCACTCGGAAATAATCCACGCGTAGACCGACCGCGACCAGAGTTGTTCGACGCGTAAACCGATCGCATGTACATTGAGTTGACGCGTAGACCGATCGCACTCGGGAATAATCCACGCGTAGACCGACCGCGACCAGAGTTGTTCGACGCGTAGACCGATCGCTTTCTCGAAAAGTAAAAAAACATAACTTTCTTCTTATCGCATTAACGTAACAATCAATATCAAAACGTGGTTAAAAAATTTTTTTTCAAATTATTTTTTCATCGAAATGAAATAAATAAACCTTCATTTTTCGACCGTAGATCGACCGCTTTTTCTTGAAACCAAAGAAAAAAAAAAAAATTCGTTTGTAAAATAATAAGAACATTAAAATTATTCCAGGCGTAGACCGATCGGTTTTTCTGAAATTCGAAAAAAAAAAAAATTTCTTTCATGAAACGCGAAAACCATTTTGACCTAAAATTTATTCTAATAAATTGATAAAAAAAAATTGGTATCGAAAAACGAAAGAGGATTTTAAAATCCACACGTAGACCGATCGCATGTACATTGAGTTGACGCGTAGACCGACCGCACTCCGGAATAATCCACGCGTAGACCGACCGCAACCAGAGTTGTTCGACGCGTAGACCGATCGCATGTACATTGAGTTGACGCGTAGACCGATCGCCCTCGGAAATAATCCACGCGTAGACCGACCGCGACCAGAGTTGTTCGACGCGTAGACCGATCGCATTCTCGAAAAGTAAAAGAACATAACTTTCTTCTTATCGCATTAACGTAATAATCAATATCAAAACGTGCTTAAAAATTTTTTTTTTTAAATTATTTTCCATCGGAATGAAATGAATAAACCTTAAATTTTTACCCGTAGATCGACCTTTTTTTCTTGAACCCAAAAAAAAAAAAAAATTCGGTTGTAAAATAATAAGAATATTAAAATGATTCCAGGCGTAGACCGATCGGTTTTTTTGAAATTCAAAATGAAGAAAAAAATTTTTCATGAAACGCGAAAACCAATTTGACCTAAAATTTATTCTAATGAATTGATGAAAAAAATTGATATCGAAAAACGAAAGAGGAATTTAAAATCCACACGTAGACCGATCGCATGTATATTGAGTTGACGCGTAGACCGACCGCACTCGGAAATAATCCACGCGTAGACCGACCGCGACCAGAGTTGTTCGACGCGTAGACCGATCGCATGTACATTGAGTTGACGCGTAGACCGATCGCACTCGGGAATAATCCACGCGTAGACCGACCGCGACCAGAGTTGCTCGACGCGTAGACCGATCGCTTTTTCGAAGAGTAAAAGAAAATAACTTTCTTCTTATCGTATTAATGTAACAATCAATATCAAAACGTGGTTAAAAAATTTTTTTTTTCCAAATTGTTTTTTCATCGAAATGAAATAAATAAACCTTCATTTTTTACCCGTAGATCGACCGCTTTTTCTTGAAACCAAAAAAAAAAAAAAAATTTCGTTTGTAAAATAATAAGAACATGAAAATTATTCCAGGCGTAGACCGATCGGTTTTTCTGAAATTCGAAAGAAAAAAAATTTTCTTCATGAAACGCGAAAACCATTTTGACCAAAAATTTATTCTAATAAATTGATGAAAAAAAATTGGTATCGAAAAACTCGCTTTCTCGAAAAGTAAAAGAACATAACTTCCTTCTTATCGCATTAACGTAACAATCAATATCAAAACGTGCTTAAAAATTTTTTTTTTCAAATTATTTTTCCATCGGAATGAAATGAATAAACCTTAAATTTTTACCCGTAGATCGACCGCTTTTTCTTAAACCCGAAAAGAAATAAAAAAATTTGGTTGTAAAATAATAAGAACATTAAAATTATTCCAGGGGTAGACCGATCGGTTTTTTTGAAATTCGAAAAAAAAAATTTTTTTTTTCATGAAACGCGAAAATTAATTTTACCTTAAATTTGTTCTAATAAATTGATGAAAGAAATTGGTATCGAAA
>CAXAQZ010000872.1:0-49389 GCA_963971145.1 Sussaba pulchella
GGTTATCACTCTCAAATAACCGTCTTCAGAGAAATAACAACAATAATATAATTATCTCTCTTATATTATTATTATTATTATTATTATATAATTATTTCTCTTATATCATTATAATAATAATAATATAATTATTTCTTTTGTATTATTATTAAAATAATAATATAATTATTTCCCTTATATTATTATTACAATAATAATATTATTATTGTTATTATTATTATTATTATTATCATAATAATAATTTTCGAAAACTAATCGCGGACCTAACACGCCAGGTAGCCTCGCAATCGAATAGATGAGAATATGCACTTCCTATCACTTGTTATCACAGCACTTTCTTATCACACAGTCTTTCCTTCCATTATTCTCAAATATTTATTTCAACCGTATACAAACATATATATATATATTTTAGATACATGTTTGCGTGTGTTGTCTGTTTCATATGTATTTACTACCAAAGCCGGTTATACTACACATGATTTGGCAACGCGAATAAATCTCCGAGTATTACGTCGCATATTTGTAGAAAAAATGATTTAAAAATATAAATAAAAAAATAGTAAGAATAGAAAAAAGTTAGGATGAAGAGTTGAAAAATCAGGAAAGAGAGGCTATCCTCTCCTGTACTACCTTGAAACAAGCAAGTTCCCGACGGTTGTCTCCTGAGCGGCTGCTCGTGCTAGACTGTCGGCAAGTCACTCCTCGCCGGGCAATCGTAAACTCGCCGATGTCTTCCATCTCTCGCTACAGTCGCGCGACCTCGCTGTCGTTCGTTTTCGTCGTCGTCGTCGACGTTTGCACATTGAGTTGCCGCCGCTGCTGCTGCTGCTGCTGCTGTTGTTGATGCTGATGCTGCAGCTGCTGTTGGCGGCGCTGTTGGTGCTGCCAGCTTCGGCGATGCTAAGACGCGTGATGCGGTTTCTTCTCATCTTGGTTCGCCGCGCACCGATACCACGAGCACGCGTCTTCGCATCTCTCAATCGCTCACAGCTTCATCTTCTTCGTCGTAACTTTAGGCCGAACTGGATGGTTTTTTCTTTCTTTTTATTTTGGAAAATTCAATTGAATGTTTGTTCAGTCGTTTACTCATTTTATTATTTATTTATTTAGTCATGTACTTATTTACGTATTTACGTAATTACTCATTTACTCATTCACTCTTTGCCTTATTTATTGATTTACTTATTTATTTATTTACTTATTTATTTATTTACTTATTTACTTATTTATTTATTTAGTTATTTAGTTATTTACTTATTTACTTATTTACTTATTTACTTATTTACTTATTTACTTATTTACTTATTTACTTATTTACTTATTTACTTATTTACTTATTTACTTATTTACTTATTTACTTATTTACTTATTTACTTATTTACTTATTTACTTATTTACTTATTTACTTATTTACTTATTTACTTATTTACTTATTTACTTATTTACTTATTTACTTATTTACTTATTTACTTATTTACTTATTTACTTATTTACTTATTTACTTATTTACTTATTTACTTATTTACTTATTTACTTATTTACTTATTTACTTATTTACTTATTTACTTATTTACTTATTTACTTATTTACTTATTTACTTATTTACTTATTTACTTATTTGATTATTTACTTATTTACTTATTTACTTATTTACTTATTTACTTATTTACTTATTTACTTATTTACTTATTTACTTATTTACTTATTTACTTATTTACTTATTTACTTATTTACTTATTTACTTATTTACTTATTTACCTATATACCTATTCAATTATTTAATTATTTACTTATTTACTTATTTACCTATTTACCTATCTAATTATTCACTTATTTACTTATTTACTCATCTACTCATCTACTCATCTACTCATCTACTCATCTACTCATCTACTCATCTACTCATCTACTTATCTACTCATCTACTCATCTACTCATCTACTCATCTACTCATCTATTCGTCTACTCATCTACTCATATACTCATCTACTCATTTACTCATATACTTATTTACTCATTTACTCATTTACTTACTTATTTATTTGTTTATTATTTTTCCATCGCCGCGTAAAGGAGACGAAACTGTTCGGTCTTTGCACGAGATCTCAAAAGGGAATAAGCATTGTTCATCAATGCCTCGTGTTGAGTCTTTTGTTTCTCGTTCTTTTTTGTTTCGTCGACGTGATTAGCCGGCAGATGAGATATAATTATGCTGGTTTTGCGTAGGACACAAGATCGATGCAATTGGAATTCGGTTTTTCGACTTGAAAAAAAAAAAAAAACGAAATGGAAGTTTGGAAATATTCGACGTTTACTCACTTGCGAAATATTGAGAATTCGAATGAATTATCAACGTAAGACGCGTGATAAGAATATTCTGTTCCTCGGGCGTGGGATTGCATGCACGGCACGTGACTCTGTTTATAGAGGCGCTCCGTAGAATCGCGTTTCCCACGCTAGGCTATTTCTCTGTTTTTTTTTGTTTCTTTGGTGGCTATATTGCGCTCTGCGCGAGCCAAACGCTTATCATCCTACTCGGTGGCGTTGATAGCTCGTGCGCACATTTATATTATTTATAATAATAATGATAATTATTATTATTATTATTATTTCCGTGTTTATAATAATAATAATAAAAATACTAATAATAATAATAATGATTATTATTATTGTTATTTTTAATATTAATAATTAATTAATTATTATAAAAAATTAATAATATTATTATTAATATTAATAATAATAATAATAGTAATAATAATAATAATTATTATTATTATTAATAATAATTATTATTATTATTAATAATAATAATTAATAATATTGATAATATAATAATTTTTATTATTATATATAATGTATAATAATAATAATAATAATAATAATAATAATAATAATAATAATAATAATAATAATAATTATTATTATTATTATTATTATTATTATTATTATTATTATTATTATTATTATTATTATTATTATTATTATTATTATTACTTTCATATTTTTTATTATTATTTTAGACCGTCCCCCAAAATTAATATAGTTAATTACTTCAAAAAAACGTTTATGAGAACGAAACGTGATTTTGAACGCCGCAGTATGATTCGTTTTAACTCATGTACGGTTTCTTAACGCCGTCCCGATGCGGCCTGGCGGCACCTGTCGAAGGAAGATCGGTGCGCGGATGATTTTGTCGAGCGATCCGGCAGGTGTACGATCATTTTTGCGGTCCCGCGGCGGTCTCACGAGTTTTAAACAGAATTTCTCCCGCTGGCCACATTGCTCGGGCATGGGGTAACCCGCTTAGCCGGTGCATCGAGGCCAGTTTTTCTGAGACCTTGTGCTGTCTCTGCCCTTAAGAAGCGGCGAAAGTCCCGCGGGGACGAAACGGACGGAATTTAACGAATGTCTCTCGTGGCTCATCGACGAAGAAAAACTGATTTTTTTCAAAATCATTTTATCCGCTTAATGAGGAAATTTCAAATATTTGGCTGAATTTGTTAAATTTTTGGCTTTTTTGTTTTTTTTTTTTTTTTGCTTTTAAATTAAGGTCTTGAGGTTCGATCGAGTTATTATCTCTGATTTGGGTTATTCTGTTTTATTCGATAAATGCCTTCGGTTTAGTTTAGTTTTTTTAACTTCAATTAAATTATTTTGTTTAATTTGGCAAATAGTTTATTGCTCTCGTATTTTTTTCGCGTAATTAACGCAACGTTTAAATCACAGCCAGAAATTGAATTTCCCGAATCGAAACGATTCGTTCAATGAAAATATGTTCGAAACACTTTTATTACTAAATTATCATGGATTATAATTGCTATTAAACATTATAATCAACAATAAAACAACGATTGGTGAAAATTATTCATTATTCCTGCAGAAAAGTCGAAATTTTTACTGTCGCATAATAATTAATCATCAGTTATTTGTTTCAAAAAGTATTTCAAATGCCTTCTCTTTGATTTATTAATTTAGCTGGTTCCTTCCGAACCTCACATCCGAAACGCCATTACCATAAACCATTCAACCATTGTTCAATTCAGAATATTATTTACCGATAACGGTTTATTCGTCCGCAAATCACGACGACATTTTACGATAATTAAAAAATAATAAAAACAATTTTAAAAAACGAGGAAACAATGTAACGTAGTAGTTTTTGCGGTGATAATTGGGATTTATCGTGTGGCAGAGATCCGAACCCGAGGTCGTACGTAGCTCGAAGCGCGAACCGGAGCTTTATTGCGGCTCTCCGTGCTCAGCCTCGGGGCACGATATTGTTGGATATATATTTTTTTTAATACTTTTTTTTACGCGCGTACGGAATAATTTATACGATCCACGTGCTCTCCAAAGTCGACCATACGTGACGAATCTTATTCCGAGAAAAAAAGATTTTTTTTTTCTCTTTTAATCAGCGATAACGTCGCATTGTAATTTTTTAAGTAGACGCATAATTCAAGTCAGATCGGTTTCAATTCGTAAATAATTATGTACGGAGAGAACACACGGAAACAAAATTGCGTTCGTGGGTATGTTTGTTTTTTTCTTTTGTAAACTTTGTGATGTATGGAATATCATATACGCGGCAGGGTAGTGTTTTTTTTTTCTTCAATCAATCGTAATATTGGCGCATTACGAATCAATAGCTACGCTTGTTTGTTCATGAAGTGACTGCGGAATTATAATGATAGGCATGAGATCGAGGAGAATCGTAGTTTAATCGGAGTGGAAGATTTTGCAGAGTAGCCATTTGAACGTATTTATTTATTTTTTTTCTATTTTTTTAAATTGTTTTCTTTGATTATTTTTTTAATAACGCGACTCGTATGATTTTCGAATCGGTATTTTATGGGATTATTTTTTTGAACTCGCTATTTATTTATTGTATGGTTGGTTATGTATAAGTTATTGGTCGTGCGTTAGTTATTTATTAGTTATGTGGTTCAGCTTTCGTTTTTTACTCGATCGATTGTATGGCCAGTGGCTGTCATCGATTTCTCTTATTTTATTCTTTCCACCACCAACGACGCATACCAGATTTACGCTCCGACGCAGATTCATTCAATCGACGGTGCGAGAACGATTATTGCTCGTCGCGCTTATTGATCAGACGTATATGGGGCATTCCGTCCCAAATCATCGGATTGAAATCATTTTTCCCCCGATGTTGTTGATTATTTTTTTTTAGATCATGATCTTTTGGATCCTACGACCTTACTATTTTTTTTAAGTCTTTAGATCCCCCTTTCCTCGTCTCATCCTATTTTTTTTTATTGAGAAGTAACTGTTATTGCGCCACTTTCTTATTTGATGACATATTTTTTCTATCAACATTGACTTTATCAAAATTGAGGAGCTCCTTTTATGAAATTGGAGTGGGATTTATGTTACTAATATTTTTTTAAATATAATACTAATATTTAATATTTAAAAATGTATTTTGGAAAAATATATGGAAATTTCAGAAGTACGCGAACGTTTTCAAAATAATTTTTTTTAATTATTTAGGTACATGAATTCCACTCCAATTTCATGAAAAAAGTTATTTCTCTTCAATAATTTGAATAAAGTATCTGGGGAAAAAGGTCATCCATTTAAAAAATGATACCACAGCAGTGACCCCTTAATTTTAAAAAATTAGGTGGGCTGAGGGCGGTCTAAAAAAAAATCAGTGGCGTCGTAGCATCCAAAAAATACTAAAAAAAAATTCATCGACCACATTGGGGCATAGAAGGGTTTCAATCTGGCGATTCGCGACGAAATGCCCCATAGATACATGTACACTTGTTCCGCGATGAGTTTGGAGACACCGTGACGCGGTCTGTGGGGGATCAATAAGCTTTGTTGAACCTCAGCGTCGATTATTTATTGAACTCCGTATTTGACTTTTCAAATGAAACGAGCTCCATACTCATTCTTTGTAGGTCGATGTACAGATCATCGTTGAAACTTTCATTCTTCTGTTCTTCAAACTTCGCGTCCCTGACGTTGCTTCGCGATGCTCGCTCAGCGTTATGGAATTTCAATAATGATCAATCTTATATGTCTTACTTTCATTCCGAACAAATGAAAAAAATTCTCGGATGTTTATTGCAAGCAATCAGTATTGACTTTCTTCCACTTCGTTTAAAACAAGTGAATTAGGAATTTACCTCAGCAAAGAAAAATAAGTAGAATAAATTAAATAAATTAAATAAATTACATAAATTAGATAAATTAGATAAATTAAATAAATTAAATAAATTAAATAAATTAAATAAATTAAATAAATTAAATAAATTAAATAAATTAAATAAATTAAATAAATTAAATAAATTAAATAAATTAAATAAATTAAATAAATTAAATAAATTAAATAAATTAAATAAATTTAATAAATTTAATAAATTTAATAAATTTAATAAATTTAATAAATTTAATAAATTTAATAAATTTAATAAATTTAATAAATTAAATAAATTAAATAAATTAAATAAATTAAATAAATTAAATAAATTAAATAAATCCAATCAAACGATTTCGATGGAAGCAAAATGGAACCCGTTGTCAATTCAGCGAAGCTTTAATCTTGGTGGAATCGTCCCCACCACCTGCGGCGCGTGGTGGGGGAAGCCTTCGGCCAATGAGCGATCGCGCCAGCGGCGCGCAATTCAAATTAGCGCGCAGTACACAGCCTTGTATTTACCCGACCCCGATACGAAATCGATTCGCCGGCGTTATTGCCCCAAAATCGAGGTCTCAAGTGTTTAAAATCAACCATAGATATTCGACTTTACCCTGCAAACTATTCACATACATTTTTCTCAGGGCAACCCGAGGGGTATTCACCCTAAGAAAATGGTGTGCACGATATTACATTGGCCTAAAGATAACAGGAGACTACACAAGATTACTTTTTTTTCTGATAACTTGTAATCCTTGATCAAGTACAACCAAATGGACAAGATGACACTTAATCCGTGACAGATTACACACAATTTTTCAAATATTACCCGTCTCTGCGACAGAACACAAGAAATACTTAGTAGATTACGAAGAGCAGTTGGAATACACCCTAAAGTAAAATTCATATGAGATTACAAGAGAACACATTAACAGAGGAATACATGAGGATCACCAAAAGAATACACGGAGAACCCACGAAGTACACACGAACTTTTTCGTAATCTTTCACGCCTACATAACATTACATAAAATTTTCCAAGATTACCCACAATTACAGCACAGTAGGACTCCAAAGATTGCACAAAGATTACACAAACAACACGAAAATCATTACCGAAGATTACTTCTCTCATGTGAACCAAAACACGAGTGAATTACCCCTTCGTTACAATCCCAAATTTTCCATCACAACAAATCCAACCGACGTAATAAATCCCGCGTTATTTCCGCGCTTCGTCACGTCGTGACGACAAATCCGCGGCGTACCTAGAAAGTACGCGCGTCCGGTGTGTAATCCCCTGATCCGGGAATACGAATGATCATTCAATACCGACACGAACACACACGCATGCATTTCCGCATCGACGATTCATCTTTCATTAATTAATCATAACTCAATTAAACGTTCACCGTCGCTGGAATGTCATTCGTCCCTTCGTCTCTCTCTCTCTCTCTTCGATACACAGCCGGACTCCACGGATCCAACGACGAAGATCTCACGTAATTTCTGTATCATCCCGCGTAATTATTCTCATCCATCCGCACACGCGCGCACTCGAGATACGTTCGACGTAAATCGATCCTAAGCATTTTTCAAACCAACTCCGACTCAATCCACGGTAATTAACTCAAACTCTTTTCCTCGACCGTGATCGGTGTCTGTTTATGTTTCAGCTTTGAAAAAAAAAAAGAATGTAAAAAGAATCGATGACGTTTTTTAATGCTCGTGCAGTCTCTTGAGGCCGAGCGTATGGTCATTAAAATCGCGTACAACGTGTTCGCATTGGTCAACGAAACGAGATCGCGTATCGTACTTTGCGTCGTTTCGAAGCAACGACGAGTCGTTTTAAAATACACCGCTAATTCATCTCTCCTTCGTTCGACAATTTTTCTCACCGCGCGTTATTGTCATTGCCGGCGTAACGTCACGGTCGGATTGTTCAAAAGTAGTCGTCATTCGTTCAACCGGAAATCATTGTTGAATACGACTTCGAAACGAACGATATGACAACGCACGATGGAATATTCGCGTCGAGCGTTTTGCGCTGCTGATATCTCGTTGCGATCTATAATGTTATGAGCCGAGCGTTGATTGCGCGTGAACGAGTTTTACGTTACGTCGCGGACGTTCATCGAATATCCGCGAATGGGAATCCCGCTTCGAGATCTTTGGATGATATGCGTCGGAATAGTTAAAAATAGAAATATTTTTTTATTTGAGTAGTTGTTTGGGTTATTTGTTGATTTATTGATTTATTTGTTTATTAATTGCGAATGTGACGTCGAGACGGACGATTTTTTGCGGTAAATTTGAATGGACCGATTTTGTTTAGTCGAAATAGTTCATGATAATTTGGTCGATATTGGTATGAGGAGATTTTTATTTTTTGCAAGAGTATTTGCCGTAAAATTGCCAAATGAGATGATCTATTTAGATTTATTTTTTTAAATGATCTATCAGACGTTATTTATTTATTTATTTATATATTTACTTATTTGTTTATTCATTTGCTGCGCATATGACAGCGAGACGGACGATGTTTTTAGGTAAACTTGAGTGGACCGATTTTGTCAAGTCAAAATTGTTCATAATAATTCGGTCGATATTGGTATGAGGAGATTTTTCTTTTTTTTCAGGAATATATGTCGTAAAATTGTAAAATCGGATGATCTAATTATATCGATTTTCTTTTCAATAATCCATCGGACGTTATTCTAGTTTTTTATAAAATTTCAAATATCCTGCAATTGCAAAAAATATCAAAATTTTGTTTAATAAATGAAAAATAGAAGTAACCTAAATACAATACACGAAAAAAAAAATCAATAGACTATAAAAAGCGTAAAACAAAAATAAAATCAAGTTACGAGGGATTTTGTGAAACATTTGCATACCTGAATAATCTTCCAACCGTGAGATAATACAATCGGATAATAGATAAGAAATTGAGTTTGTTGTTGAAAGTGCGCGGACCGGAGGGACCTCGGAAGCATTGACGACATCGAGGGACGTCGTTTTGACGGCCAACGAAGGTCCGTGACTCGAAACGCAAAACGAATTCCGTAAAGCCTAGAGTGGAAGCGAATGGTTTCTTTTTTTATTTTTATTTTTTCTCCCCATTTTTTTTTATTTCTTCTTCGTTTTTTTTTTATTTTCGCCGGTTGTTTGTGCTGCTACATGTTCACCATGGCCGAGTACGTGGTAGCAAGCCTCTGCTGCTGCTGCTGCCGGTGCTACGAAACATCCGTGTTCCGTCTGTTCCGCATTGCTCGACTCTACGGGAACCCAACACCGATGGTTGTACCATAATTCTTCCGTCTCGGCTAGTCGAGACTGAGATGGACGGAAAGTCCTTCGCTATGTTGCGACCTTTCCAATGGTCTTCGTCCAGTATTGCAACGTAATAGAACAATACGCAATCTTACGTTCAACGAGATATCGAGAAAAAAATCATAACCATAATTTCACTCATTCAAATAAGAGAAATGTATAATTACGATATCAATTTTTATTCATTTTGAATCAAAATTCTGTTAAATAAAATAGAAATAGCATTAAAAGATTTATTTGATGTATATATGTATATCTAATAATCAATAGAAATTATTTAAACTAAAATGAAATTAATTTATAGAAAAAATATAAATTAAGTAATAAAAATTTGATAAATTTATGTACAGGGAAATTGCCGAATAATGATTTCACTAAAAAGAAGAAAAAATTATTTGGCAATTGCGTTAATAAATTGAGAATGAATTAAGGCTGGATCTCATGTCTTGGAGTGTAAAAATGAAAGTTCAGAAAATATTTTCCGCGTTGGTGAGAGATTGATTTATTGAAATTTTGAATGGAGATGATAAGAAATAATTTTGTTTTCGAAAAATTGCTCCTACGAGCTCCAAGAAATATATATATCGCTATATAGCTACATATATTATCGGAACTGCCGGGCATTTTTTGGCATCTGAATTGTTCAATTACTGTTGCTCGAAAATTGATTGCAAAAAAACAAATGTCAAGAAATGATTATCGATCGATAATCCAGGAAGTTTGTGATTGTCCGGCCGAAAGAATTAGCAGTTCTCACACGTTCGAATAAAAATTGTCCGTTCTTGCTCGAAAAGCAAATCGCAAGGACATCGAAGACGCGCATCGCGATTGTCCGGCACCTTAATGCCGGTACGTACACACGCACGTCACGAATGTTAAACCGACATACGCTACCACGATTTAACGAAGTCGCCTGTGAAGATACGACAAACCCAGTCGTGACAACGCAAAAAAGAACCAAAAAAACAAAGAATGAAAGAAACACGAAAGCAGACAAACAAAAAAACGAGCGAGAAAGATGAAAGGAAAATTTTGTAAAAAATATTGTATTAAATGAAAATATAAATGACGAAAATATATCAATGAGAGTATGTTAGATAAAACGGCTAAGAATAAAATTTATATGTGAAAAAATCTACAAAATAAAAATTATAAAGCTCATTTATTTCATAATTTCTGACATATTTGCGATTTTTGTTTTTGCCAAAGGTTTCCGCCAAAGAGACCGACTTCAACCTTCTTTGGATGGGCAATCATCCGAAACCCGATGTACTTAGAAGCCTGGCACCTTTCCACAAAGTGAATCATTTTCCAAGGTAAAAATACAAGAAAGAAAAAAAAAAGAAACGAGAATAAATGCGTTACTCGGAATACATTTTTATGGTAGCCGCGTAACTCATTATTTATTATTTATTATTTATTATTTATTATTTATTATTTATTATTTATTATTTATTATTTATTATTTATTATTTATTATTTATTATTTATTATTTATTATTTATTATTTATTATTTATTATTTATTATTTATTATTTATTATTTATTATTTATTATTTATTATTTATTATTTATTATTTATTATTTATTATTTATTATTTATTATTTATTATTTATTATTTATTATTTATTATTTATTATTTATTATTTATTATTTATTATTTATTATTTATTATTTATTATTTATTATTTATTATTTATTATTTATTATTTATTATTTATTATTTATTATTTATTATTTATTATTTATTATTTATTATTTATTATTTATTATTTATTATTTATTATTTATTATTTATTATTTATTATTTATTATTTATTATTTATTATTTATTATTTATTATTTATTATTTATTATTTATTATTTATTATTTATTATTTATTATTTATTATTTATTATTTATTATTTATTATTTATTATTTATTATTTATTATTTATTATTTATTATTTATTATTTATTATTTATTATTTATTATTTATTATTTATTATTTATTATTTATTATTTATTATTTATTATTTATTATTTATTATTTATTATTTATTATTTATTATTTATTATTTATTATTTATTATTTATTATTTATTATTTATTATTTATTATTTATTATTTATTATTTATTATTTATTATTTATTATTTATTATTTATTATTTATTATTTATTATTTATTATTTATTATTTATTATTTATTATTTATTATTTATTATTTATTATTTATTATTTATTATTTATTATTTATTATTTATTATTTATTATTTATTATTTATTATTTATTATTTATTATTTATTATTTATTATTTATTATTTATTATTTATTATTTATTATTTATTATTTATTATTTATTATTTATTATTTATTATTTATTATTTATTATTTATTATTTATTATTTATTATTTATTATTTATTATTTATTATTTATTATTTATTATTTATTATTTATTATTTATTATTTATTATTTATTATTTATTATTTATTATTTATTATTTATTATTTATTATTTATTATTTATTATTTATTATTTATTATTTATTATTTATTATTTATTATTTATTATTTATTATTTATTATTTATTATTTATTATTTATTATTTATTATTTATTATTTATTATTTATTATTTATTATTTATTATTTATTATTTATTATTTATTATTTATTATTTATTATTTATTATTTATTATTTATTATTTATTATTTATTATTTATTATTTATTATTTATTATTTATTATTTATTATTTATTATTTATTATTTATTATTTATTATTTATTATTTATTATTTATTATTTATTATTTATTATTTATTATTTATTATTTATTATTTATTATTTATTATTTATTATTTATTATTTATTATTTATTATTTATTATTTATTATTTATTATTTATTATTTATTATTTATTATTTATTATTTATTATTTATTATTTATTATTTATTATTTATTATTTATTATTTATTATTTATTATTTATTATTTATTATTTATTATTTATTATTTATTATTTATTATTTATTATTTATTATTTATTATTTATTATTTATTATTTATTATTTATTATTTATTATTTATTATTTATTATTTATTATTTATTATTTATTATTTATTATTTATTATTTATTATTTATTATTTATTATTTATTATTTATTATTTATTATTTATTATTTATTATTTATTATTTATTATTTATTATTTATTATTTATTATTTATTATTTATTATTTATTATTTATTATTTATTATTTATTATTTATTATTTATTATTTATTATTTATTATTTATTATTTATTATTTATTATTTATTATTTATTATTTATTATTTATTATTTATTATTTATTATTTATTATTTATTATTTATTATTTATTATTTATTATTTATTATTTATTATTTATTATTTATTATTTATTATTTATTATTTATTATTTATTATTTATTATTTATTATTTATTATTTATTATTTATTATTTATTATTTATTATTTATTATTTATTATTTATTATTTATTATTTATTATTTATTATTTATTATTTATTATTTATTATTTATTATTTATTATTTATTATTTATTATTTATTATTTATTATTTATTATTTATTATTTATTATTTATTATTTATTATTTATTATTTATTATTTATTATTTATTATTTATTATTTATTATTTATTATTTATTATTTATTATTTATTATTTATTATTTATTATTTATTATTTATTATTTATTATTTATTATTTATTATTTATTATTTATTATTTATTATTTATTATTTATTATTTATTATTTATTATTTATTATTTATTATTTATTATTTATTATTTATTATTTATCATTTATCATTTATTATTTATTATTTATTATTTATTATTTATTATTTATTAACGAAATTTTCGAAACTTTATTTCAGATCATACGAAATAACCCGAAAAGATCGTTTGTACAAAAACATCGAGGCGATGCAGCGAAGCAAAGGACTTCGAAACTTCGATTTTATTCCCCAAACGTTTTTACTGCCAAGCGAATCGAGAGAATTATTGACCGCGCACTTTCGTTATCGAGGACCGTGGATAGTCAAGCCCAAGGCGAGCTCGCGCGGCAGAGGCATTTACATCGTCAACAGCGTGAGTCGATATAATAACATTCCACGTCAATAAGACAACGGACGATCGTTATTTATCATCGATATACAATTAAAACGATTTATTCTTTATTTTTTATTTTTATTTATTCTTTTAAATTTAATAATCACCAGCCCGAGAAAATTTTTAACGAGGAATCCGTCATCGTAGCGCAATACATAAGCAATCCATTGTTGATCGACGGTCACAAGTGCGATCTTCGTCTTTACGTCGCTGTGACGAATTACGATCCATTGCTGATTTATCTTTACGAGGAAGGACTCGTGAGATTCGCCACGGTCAAGTACGAGGGTGGCAATCAGTACATCTGGAATCCTTGCATGCATCTTTGCAATTACAGTATAAACAAATTTCACGTTGATTACGTCAAGTAAGTTTCGTTTTGAATTTGCGAATAAAATTAAATAAATCGCAAAAGAGAAAATGGAAGAAATTATTATTTTTTTTTTAATTGATTGATTTAAATTGCCGTTGAAGGAGCGACGATCCGGATGCGGAAGACGTTGGACACAAATGGACGTTATCGGCGTTGCTCAGACATTTGCGTTCTATCGGTCAGGATACCGAGCTTCTAATGAAACGCATCGAGGACATAATAATCAAATCGATCCTCGCTACTGCCTCCGGCATCGTCAGCGGTGTTAAACAATTCGTCAAACATCCGGATACGTGTTTTGGTAATACATATACGATTTTGTAATTTTTTTAAAATTGATTACGTGGCTTTTAAGGGGTGAAGATTGTAGCCTGATTTTAAGGGAGGTTTTTTTTATAGGGTTAGGTTATTTTTTTGTGTTCTCGTTTTTTCTTTTTTTTATTGAATGGGTGGCTTTTGAGGGATTGAGTTTGCAACCTCAGTATGAGGAACTTTTTTTTTCTGATTCTGAGGATTGTAGGACTATTGTGTCTGAAGGATCGGATCGATCTAATAATTAGGAACATTTTGATAGATTTTTTTAAACTTTCTTTTTTGGTTTTATTTATTACGCTGATATGGTCGATGATTTTTTTTTTTAGTATATTTTGGGGCCTAGGAGCTTACTAATTTTTTTTGAGATTTTTTAAACTCGCCTTTCTCTTACCCCACGTTTTTTTTAAATCAAGGAACTGCTATTTCGCCAATTTTTGATCGGATGAAATTTTGTGCCCAGAGACTTTATCGAAATTGCGGATTTTTTTTCATAAAAAAGAAATGGCGCTTGTCTTACCCATATTTTTCAAAAATTCAATTAATAATTTTTATAAAATAATTTGAATAATAAATAATTTTTTTAAATAATTTTTATTAAATAATTTTTTTATTAAAAAAAAAAAAATTAAAATAAAATCTATCCAGTAGAAAATCAATTTTTCGATAAATAATCAATTTTCTTCGATACTTTAGGTTATTTCTCTGGGTTCTAAGTTATTTTTCCAGATACTTTTTCGAAATCAACAAACTTCTTCCATAAAATTAGAGTGTAAATTATGTTCCTAATATACTTTTATTCTAAATATTCTAAAAAAACTCGCGTTTGTCCGCAATTTTAATACACGATGATGGTTTCCTATCCAAAAAAAAAAATAAAATCTATATCTCACAAAACATTATTTTGCCCATAAAAAATAACAAAACAATGTAAATACGTCGAAAAAGAATGAACCCGCAATGTTTCGCCGTCTCTCTCTCTAATTTCTTATTAAATATCTTCATCCCCACTAACGCACCAATCTCCTTAACAATCATTTCCGTTCCTTCTTCTTCTTCCAAAAGGGTGCCATCATGTCCCAAAAAAGTTAGGGTTGCGAGGACGAAATTTTAGAAATTTTCGTTTCGAAGTCGTCCAGATGTCCAAAACGAGTTTGAGTCAGATCTCTGAGATAGGTAGCCCCGTGTTTGAGCAGGAAGGGACGGCAATTGCCCGGGAAAATTATGACCAGGGGAAAAAGGTCGTACCTGAAAAATGTTGGGATGCAACGCGAAGGTTTTTAGGGATTTGTGTGGCAGCTGCATTTTCGAAAGAGTCGTCGGCAAACTTGTCCGAAGGATTGTATCGAGAGTTAGGTCGGAAAGTAGCATACGGAAGAGGCACGAATTAGGGTTGGAAGGTAGGCGCCTGACAGCTGATAAGGGCTGAAAAAATAATGACCGAGCTCACCTTGAAAGACACTGAAATAAGGAAATATTTTTAGGGTCTGCGTTGGAATATTCCCCATTATTGTGAGGGAATTTTTCTTGGGAGTAGTTTTCGTTGTTACGTGGACAGGAATGAAGATAGAACCTGCATTGTTGCTCGAGATAAGAATTACAGGAATGTTGGGAGAAGTTTTGATAAGATTTCATTCATTAGCCATCCTCTTATAGACGGTTTTTTTCGCCTTCAGCTTAAAAACTGGGTCTTCAAGGGCTCACATAATTCTGAACGCGCTCGAAACTGAATGAATTTGGAAAATTATTGTAGAGGATATAGTGAAAAAAAATTGAATTTGTTTAGGTCACATTTTTTTATTCACTTATCAACTATAAGAATTTTTTATTTTATATTAATTATATTAATTCTTTTTTCGGCATCACAACTTCACAAAGAATTATCTAATCTGCGAAAATGAAGAAGCATTTAATAAAGTAATTAAGTATTTATTGTCGGACGGAGAATTTACAGTATTTTGAACTTTAATACGCAGAGAAAAAAAATTTGTGTCCAATGATTTATAAAAAATTGTCGAATCAAAAAATTTTAAAAACCGCTCGTCAGAGTATAGAGAAAATAATTGTCAAGATTAAAAAAAAACATTTCCAAGATATTAAAAATAGACTGAGTTATCGTGCAGACTCTGTCTAAAAATATAGCTTCAGCAACATAAGAAAAAATTGTTAATATTAAAACAAAAAAACATTTTCTTAATGTCGAAAAGTTGATAAAAAATCTTTCCATCAATACCAATCGATTAATCAATGTTCAAAGTATACTCGAGAATTTTTTCAACCCGATCGCGCCGGTCAATTCTAATTGACAGACCGTCAAAGTTCCTGCAGGGTTGAATTGACCCCCAGTGTGGTCTTTCATATAAAAAAAAATAGACCCGTGATGTAACCGTCAAAATTATTTTATTTCGGTAACAAGTAATATTCACGTACACACTTTTACGATCTCTAAATTATAAAAAATTCATTAATAGAAGAATATAATTTTTTTAAATCGCGTATCGGCAGTCAAAAGTGACCGACTCGACCCCCAAATAAAGCATGGTGTCAGTAATCGATGCCTGAAACGACGCTCGACGAGTCAAAAATAAAAAACCAAGAATCGTAATTTTTTTTTCTGTTCGCAGAACTTTTCGGATTCGACATTCTAATCGATGATACTTTGAAACCGTGGCTGCTCGAAGTTAATCTCACCCCTTCGTTGGGTTGCGATTCGCCACTCGACGTTCGGCTCAAATCCGCTCTGATGGCGGATCTGTTGACCCTCGTGGGCATATCGGCGATCGATCCGATCGTGAGACCGCAAAATATTCAACAATGCAGACGCGTACAGTCGGCGGAAACTCTCGCGCACAAGAGACGAAGCACGTCGAAGAACAAATCGAACAGAACGGGTCTGACATCGGAACAACAGAGGATAGTGGCATCGGCGAAAGCTCAGTTCGATCGAAGAGGTGGATTCGTTCGTATTTTTCCAAGCCCGAAGTCTTGGGAAATTTATTCGCATTATTTGGGTGAGATTTCGATGATTCTCGAGATATTATATTGAATTCGAGTCGATCGATTTTCGATCTTTCGAAGCTATATTATTGATATAATGATGATGATAATAAAACTATAATTATAATGTTATATAATTGTTAATATTTATCGTGATATATATTGATTTTAATAAATACTTATTAATTATAATATATATTTATTATAATAATATTATATTATAATATGACTAAGAGCTGCTATTATTAATTATTATATAATTTTTATTGGATTATATTGATTATAGTTATATTAGTAATATAGCTGTAAGAAATTTAAGGTCGACTCGAATATTGGTTCAAATAATAATAATATTAATGATAATAATAATAATAATAATAATAATAATAATGTTAATAGGCAGTAATAATATTATTATTATTATTAATGTTAATATCAATGATAGTAATAATAATATTATTATTTGATTATCAATATTTGAATCGACTTTTAATTTTTGAAAGCTGTATGATTAATATAATAATAATAATAATAATAATGATAATAATAAACTAAATAATAATAATAATAATAATTTTATTTTTACTTCTCAGAGAAATTATTTCATTATTATTATTATTACAAATATACTAATCATATACTTTCAAATATTAAAAGTCGATTGAAATATCGATGATTAAATAATGATAATAATTTTATTATTATTATATTATTTCATGATAAATATTTAAACGAATCAATCAATTTATTAATTTCTAATAGTTCTTTCCTTTTTTTTTCACGAATTTTTCCAGACTCGGTGACCGGTATTCCAGTGGCAACGGATCCTCTCGGCCCCGGAAGAGTTCCCCAACAGATAAACACGAATCACAATCTGATGCTTCACGAACAATTGTTTCCAGCCGCCAGTCGAACCACCGGTTTCTCATTGCCCGAAGTAACGCTCGACAGATTGTCCAGGTAAATTCGTAGGCACAACATTTTCTTCCTTCTCTCCTTCATCATGTGACAATCGCGAGAAGGATGTTTTTTTTTTGCGTCGTCGATGCGTCGTTTTCACGTCTTGAATTTGATTCGCAGATACGAGCGGTACGAGAGAGCGCTCGTGAAGGGACACAAACAGAGTTTGGATCGCGGCGACAGCAAGGAGAACATAGACGTCGACGCGCAAAAGTACAAGGCTCAAGTCACGCAGATGATGCAAGATGGAAATAAACTCAGGTGAGTTGTTTGCAGCTGGACCAAATAATCGGCAACGCTTGAACGTTCTCACAGGCGTGTCGTAAAAAGAAAAAAAAACAGGCGACGAATACTCGTAAAATTAGTAGTCTATTTAATTCAAATTATTGTATATTATTTTAATATACTATATAATAATATACTATATATTATAATAATTTTAATATACTATATATAATATAATATTTTAATATAGTATATTTAATTTTAATTAATTAGTAGTATATTTAATTTAAATTAATTAGCAGTCTATTTAATTTAGATAAATCAGTAGTCTATTTAATTTAAATTAATCAGTAGTCTATCCAATTAAAATTAATTAGTAGTATAATTAATTTGAATGAATAATAGTAGTCTACCTAATTAAAATTAATAAGTAGTATAATTAATTTGAATGAATTAGTAGTCTACCTAATTAAAATTAATAAGTAGTATAATTAATTTGAATGAATTAGTAGTCTACCTAATTTAAATTAATCAGTCGTCTATTTAATTTAAATGAATTGGTAGCATATTTAATTTAAATTAATTAGTAGTATATTTAATTTAAATTAATGATAAAAATTTAAATTAATCATTATTCGTTTTCAATTTATTAGAAGTCTGTTTAATATTAAAATCGAATTAATCGGTAGTAGAATGTAGAATAGTCGGACGGAAAAACGTTCTTGCGTCGTGCGATTTTGTCTCGCGGTTGATGAATAACTTGGTAACTGAATGACGGTTCGGGTTCTTTGCAGTCCCGGCGAGGCGAGGAAAGCTTTTGGGCTGTATTTGGGATGCATTCTACGGAAGATATCGCAGCCCACCGCCGATTGGGCGTGTTGCGATCTTGTGATGAAGTTTCTTCAACAATCGTCCGGTAATTTGCGTACACCGTTTTTATTTTCCGTGAGTATAATTATTCGGTATTATTATTATTATTTTTATTGTTTTTTTTTTTGGGGGGGATTTTTCATTGTCGGTGACTTTTTTCGGGTTCCTTCCGATACGTTAATTCGATTTTGTTTATTTTTTCGTCCCTCTTCGCAGTCTCCGAGTTGCAAACTCAGCGACAAGGATCGCGCGGCGATAACTGCTAAACAGCTGTCGGATTTCTTGCATCTTTATAATCGAGAGACGGAACTTTACGCGGATACCGTGGACCGGCCGCGAACCGTGCCCAATCAGCTGTTTCAAAAATTTCTCGCATCGGCCAGGTACGTCTTCCACGTGTGTGTGTAATTTTTTTTTTTTCAGAATCTTCGGTAATTTTTTTTCCGTTTATTTCCGTGTATAATGATAATAATTTTATTATTATCACTGTATAATCTTATAATTATTGAATATAATATTCAATAATTATATTATTATATTATTATGTATTATTAATAATAATTATTATTATTATACACAAGAATTTCGTCGATTTTTTTTTAATATCCATCCGGTAAGACCTTTTATTTACATTAGCACCATCATTTTATTAATTTCCGTATTTTTCTTTCCCAATTTTTTCCAGCGAGGAAGATCTCGACGCCGTACTAATTCTTCAAACCCGTCTCTACAATTGCACCCACACGTTTCTCGGACGCAGCAGTTTCGCCGGTAATTTGCGTGGTAACAATCTTTTGGACTCGTTGCCGCAAATAACGTCGCGAGTCCATTCAAACGCGGTACTTTCCGAACCGTGCAAATGTTTTCAATCGAGTCACAGACTCGGCAAAACCACTCCGAGCACGTAGTTCGCGCGACGATTGGACAATCGTCGTCGCGAATGGTGGAAACGAAAAGAAAAAAAACGACAAAAAAATTGTTAGAAAAGAAAAAACGAAAAAAAAGAAAGAAAAAAAAATGAGGCGATTCGATGATTCGATGGAGTCGTAGTCGATATCGCGAAGGAAAAAAATTATTTTATCACGTATTTTCGGACACTAGTGGCCCAACCGTCCAAGTAGATACCTGAAAAAATAGTCGTAAAGATTGATTGATCGATCGATCGATTGATTCGGGAGCCTTGGCCCCGAGCGAACGAAGATTTGTCGTAGATTCCAAGAGCGTCGATGATTATTTCGTTCATTATCGGCCTAAAGAACGACGCTTGATACTTCGACAATCCCCCGCCATCACGCTGGTAATCACGTCGATGCTCGATATCGAAGAAAAAAATTAATAATAGCTAAAAACAAGGAAAAAAAAGATATTGAAACGTCCAAGGACGAAAAAAAATTGATTGGACTTTGTTGTTCGATTATTGACGTATTTACGTCCTGCTGAGTGAAATTTCGTAATTCTGCCAAATTACTTAATTTATCGCTACTGAACTCGCCTTCGCACAAGTTCGGTTTTATGTTGTTTAGTTTTTTTTTTTAATTTTTTGTTTGTTTTTTCGTATCGCCGATTGTGAAATTTTGATCGTTCGTTATTTGGTTTCGACTGTAAAATGCGTTTGGTAAGTGTTTTTTTGAGCTGGAAAAACGTTCCTATTTGAGATAGTTTAATTATGTTCGTTGGAGTTTTTTTTTTCGAGGTTTGAAGGATGTTGGTTAGTGCGAGATGGCGATTTATATCGCTCGGTTTGCTTGGAGTTGTAACAGAAGTTGAGAGAATATTTGACGTCTTGGAGTGATTGCGGTTTTACGATACTGCTTTATGTTTTACGTTCGTCCGTCTGAGGGGGTGGAACGTTTTTCGAATTGTTTTTTTCTTTTATATTGTTTTATATAAATTAATCGACGGTTCGCATCTTGGCATGGAAAAAACTAATCTAATAGCAGTCCAATAATTACAACTATGACAAATAATCTTACGAAACAGATCTCATAATTAATCGTCTTAAAGTTGAGATGATTTAGAACATTCGAGAAAATTGAGTTGATTATTTATTGTATTTTGAAAGAAATGATAATCCAGAAATCTGGTAGAATTTTGAAATTCGACAATTTTTTTATTTCTCGGAAATTGGTTATAAAAATTTAGGAAAATTAATTTCAGTAAGGTTTTTTGATTGATTGATTCGTCGATTTTATTTTACAGTCTGCTAATATTCTCGATTTTTTTTAAAACAAAGAATCATTTATTCAAAAATGTATCAATCTCTTCTGTAAAAATTATATTAATAACGTTAACTCCAAGAACATTGATGTCGATTAATTCGTAAAAACGTGACGAAAAAAAAAAAATAGCTTAAGTAAAAATTTGGCTTTCATTCAGGACAGTCCTACAATATTCTCAATTTTTTATTTCGCCTATAGAATCGCTATCCAAAAAAATGTATCAATCACTTCCGAAACAATAATATCATTAATTTCAACTCCAAGGACTCCAAGAACTTTACTAAAATTAATTTTCCCAAAATTTTCGTAACCAAATTTCGAGACATAAAAAATTTCTCGACATTTAAAATCCAACCAAATTTCTGGATTATAATTTCTTCCCGCTGCCGATTAATTCGTAAAATTCTCACAGAAAAAAAACGATTATCCCGCAAAAATCCCCTCACTCATTCTCGTACAACCATAAAAATCCCAATCGCATGAAAAATCATGTCAAGCATCTCAAAATGCGTTTCCTCAATCGTAAAATCATCACCAAGATTACAATCTCAAACTTAACTCGCACAAACCAACGCGAAATCGTCGTCGCGTTCGCATAAACTCGCGCGAAATCTCCAATAAAAAAAAAAAAAAAAAACAAAAAGAAACAAAACGAAACTAGAATAATCGTAGAAGGAAAAAAACAGAACAAACAATATCTAATTAACATTCTCGATATGCTAATAAGCGCGAAGCTTCGCGTATTACCGACGTTGTTACGTAATAATCAAATCACGAACGTGTCGAAGCAAGGATTCGCGTTAATGTAAAACATTTGTGTCGTATGGCGGGCAGGGAACGATCGTAAAATAAGAATTCGTCGCACATGCTAAGACAATTCCATCCGCATTATTCCGTTTGCGTCCAATTTACGAGCTTATCTCCGCTTCTATTTCATTGTATTCGTACGTCGCGACGAGTTGCGACTCTGCAATCGATTAAGTGTCGCCCGAAAGCCGATAAAACTCCTATCAAAAATTTAAATAATTACGAAGACGAAAAGAAAAAAAAAGAAACAAACAAAAAAAACGGAAAAACCAACAAATAAGAATTTTAATTCTATTCCATCGATTGAGATATATCCATGTGCTGTGATACGAGTAGTTTTTTGGTCTTAGATAATTCGTAGATATCGCGAAAAACGAATCGAGCAATTGAAACGAAAACTGCAATCGTTAGATCGATAACGTCTTTGATATTTGGTGAATTTACGAAATCTTTCGGTTCGTTCGTCGAATGGAAAATCACGAAGATACGAAAAGAGAGGAGTATTGCAAGACGCGAGCTTGTGCAACCTGCATTTTCGAACAGTTGTTCGTAATCGATCGTGTATTTGATGAGTATTTGAATGGTCGATTTAACGATAATTGTAACACAACGAATATCTCACGAGTACGCACAAGAAGAAAAAAAAAAAGATATAGGAATGTAAATTTGTAAAATCGCTGATGTATATCGCTTCGTCGGAGATTGTTTCGTTATCAACGCGTTTGAGAATTACAGATATTTAAGGTGAAACGATACATCGCCGTCGATAAGTAGATTTACCAAGAATTACGTATGTAAATTGGCAAATATTCGATGAAATTTGTTGGATCTATGTAAAATTGATCAAGGATAAATCTATATCTCATTTTTTTCTCAAAATCGCAAGAAAAAATTCGCGGATTTCTTTACAATAAAAGAAAATCTTCATCTGAAATTTTTTTTCGGAAAAACGTGAGTTATAGGTTGGTCCTTGATCGATTCTACATAGATCCAACGAATTTCATCGAATTCCGTTCAGCCATTCAGGCGTGAACTATCGCAAAATATTCCCCAATTTACATACGTAATTCTTGATAAATCTACTTTACCGACTGCGATTTATCACCATAAAACGAGCCAAAAGTTTATCTTTAATTTTTTTTTTTTTTTAATCGCTTTACATTTGCTTTTGTCATTTATAGAGTCGCACTTTCGTGAATCGCAATTTCGTTGTTGTTTATTGTTGTTGTTGTTATTTAATCGCCGTAGAACGTCGAAGAGTGCAATAATTAATTGAGACGAGTGGTTATAAATATTTACGCGTTATTTCCATGAGTCGTGTTTGAAAACGTTCGTTTGTGAGAACATTGTAAATAGCCGAATGCATTTTTATACGTGAACTCGGCACGATAAAGAGTCGGGAATATTTATTGCACAAGTAAAATTAAAATTTGGCTAGAATTTTTATTATTTCGCGTTGTTTAACGCGAGTGAAAGCAATCGCGGGTCGTCTGTATTATTTAATTAACATATCGATATTTTTATTTGTTATCTACGCATTTATGTATATTTTTTTTGTATTTTTTTATATTTTTTTCTATATTTTTCTGCGTTTCGTGTTATTATTGATAAATATTTTTAATTAAGCGCTATAATATATTTCATCGAATCGTTATTTCGAGATAAAGAATTTAGCAATCTGTGTTTGCGTTGATTGACGTATTTTTTTTCTGCGTTTATTCACATTTGATACAACGTCGAAGCTTTAATTGCACAAATAATTTTATAAATATATCAATGTGGCTAATATCATTGTCGTGTATTTTTGTATTAACGAGAGAAACGAAAAACGTCGTTTATACGGGCTTAATGAGTTATCGCAATTTATTTTTGTTAATTTTATTTTTATTTTTCATTTTAAATCGTGAAGACTGTTTTATAGATCGGAAATTTCGATAGCAACGCTCACAAATTTTTATTGTAATTCGTTGACGAAAAGAATTACGTCCTTAAAACTGCCTTTAATTATGATCGTTTGATTTATTATCCGCGATCGTGACTGAGACTGTGAAAAAAATACTCGTCATGATTTGATTAATGGCTTTTTATATCCAGATTCGGTGTTCGTTTGATTATTTATATTATCCCTAAGGAAAAATCATTGTTCGTCGTAATAATTTTAATTCTCGTTGTTTTTTTTTTTTCGTTGCCGTACAATAAAACATTTTTCATGTGTTCAACGAATAGGCGTGACATTAGTTAATTAACCATTTTTTAATCAATCATTTTTTCAATTAAAAGCAACTAAAACGTCAATGGAAAAAACGAAGCCACGTCGAATAAATGATAAAACTGATCGAGGAAAAAATTGCGTCGAGATTGAGCCAATTAGAAAATTTATATTCGTGACGTTTGTTATTGTTAATTCTCGCATCGAGGAACAATGTACGTTTTTTGAAATATCGAAAAAAAATAATACCTCCGTGAAATACAAACACGATTCCCTTTCACCTGTGATCTGATAAGAAAATTTGCTAGTCAGCTTTTTAAGTCGTTCTTTCAGACAATTGTTAGAGAAAAGATAAATATGAAGAAATGTAAAAAAGGAGAGAGAGTGAAAGAGAGAGAGAGAGAGGGAGAGAGAGAGAGAAAGAGAGAGAGAGAGAGAGAGGGAGAAACGATTTAGACGTTAATTCATAGTCGATTAACGGCGCGACTTAAGCTATTTTTTATCGTGGCACAATCACCAACCTTAACGATAAAACCCACAAAAAAAAATTTTCGTCGTTTCTTCAGGCTGTCGTTGAAGCATCATACAACGTTAATTAATGCTTGGAAAATTTCCGCAGGCATGAAGAAAGAAAAAGAAAATATAAATAAATAGATATTCGATTGGTGACAATTTTTAATCTAAGGTGAATTGAGCTCAATCTGTTTAATCGACATGCGACGTCATACAGATCGAACGACGATATTCGTTGTTCGAAATATTTGCGAGATAGCCGATTCCCTCAGACTTCCTCTATCAATAATTACAGATAACAATCCTGCAATACGAATTAAGCATTTACTCTTGTATTTACGCCTATTGTAAAAGAAAAAGACGATAAAGAAGAAGAAAAAACAAAACGCGACATATTTTTCCGATTGTACAGCATCGTCTCGATGATATTGAAATTATCCGATGTGAAATAAATTAATTCGATCGATAATTTGTTCGTTTATTTATCAATTTCTGTTATAAATTGCCGTTTTTTTATATTTTATTTTTTTCCGTAATTTTGTGATTTGTTGGGATGGTCTTAGTTTTCCTCGTCACAGTTTGACTCCGCTAGTTTGACAGATGAGAATCGCTCTCTCTCTCTCTGTTTGACATTCGACACTCGCTGTGAGTTTGACAGAGAGAGAATTACTCTCATCTGTCAAACTCGAAGAGTCAAACTGTAGCGAGGCAGACTGAAACCATCTCAAATTTTTTCGGGAAAAACATGAGATATAGGTTGATCCTTGATCGATTCTACATAGATCCACGAAATTTCATCAAAATTCCGTTCAGGCGTGAATTACTGCGGAATATTTGCCAATTTACACGTAATTCCTGGTAAATCTACTTACTGACGGCGATGTAATCACTTCACCTCAATCGATTCACCAATACGGACCAATCACCTGTCAGATAGAAAAATTTGACAGATTCCGCATGTTTTCTTCGATTGTGAATTTACGTACAGAAAAATAATAATCGGTTGTACCGTTAGTGAAACAAACCGATGAAATTGATCCAAATTTGAATCCAATCACGTGGAATTCTGCGAGGGTCGTTGAATTTTTCACTATCGCGAGGTTTTACTGTATTTCATTTCTCTGATCCAACAAATCGGGATGGTTTCAGTCTGCCTCGCTGCAGTTTGACTTGGCACAGTTTGACTCCGCGAGTTTGACAGATGACAGTTACTCTTTCTCCGTCAAACTTGGAGAGAGTGTCAAATGTCGAAGGGAGAGAGAGAGTGACTCTCATCTGTCAAACTCGCGGAGTCAAACTGCGCCGGGTCAAACTGTGGCGAGGCAGACTGAAACCATCCCTTTTTTTTTTTTCTAAAACGCTCGTCGTGGATCGAGAGAAAAAAAAAGCCATCGTCCCTTCGTGCTTCAGCTGTCGAAGTTCTAATTTAACCAACGCGCGTGAAATTCGTGCGTGTGTCATTAATTCCTCTTGACGGAATGCTTCAACATTATCCTTTACCATGTATTTATCATGGAAAATTTGTCTGACTTCATCGCTGGATGGGGAGCCGGTGAGTTCGCCGCGCATTCAACGACTCATCTTCACGAATGGGGAGATTTATTGAACGAAAATGTATTTCTCTAAAATACTTTTCTGTTCAAATACTTTTTCAATGAAATAACTTTTGATTGATTATCACGGGACGATCAGGATTTTGGAATTTATGTAATAATTATAGATAATTCAGTTGAATTGTTGTTTTATGGTGAATTTTAATAATCATTTGAAAGTGGAATTCATGATAATTTAGTGATGAGAATATTTTTAAGATATTTTCGTTTAATTTATGCCCACCTTTGCTTTTTTCCATGGAGATATATTTTCTGAACACGTTTAAAAGAGAGTGCTAATTTTTTTTTTTGAGTGCTTTATCAGAAGTTGATAGATTGTGGCCTCAAATGAACATAAAAAACTGTGCAGATTAATTGACGGACATGAATTACTCCCTCAACAACAATTAATATTTATTTTCCCCTTGAATAACCGATGAAGACGTAGCTTTCATCATTCACATGATGATATCTCCGCGAGTTTTGAATATGCACATTTTTTCCTATTCATTTGAGGCCACAATCTATCAACATTTCATGTAGCCGTCGAACAAAAATCAACACACCCTAATGTTTAGCCATGAAAAATAAATCATTAAATGAATAAATAAATAAATAACCTAAATAAATAAATAAATGAATAAATTAATGAATGAATAACCTAAATAAATAAATCAATAAAGGAATTAATAACCTACATAAATAAATAAATAAATAAATAACCTAGATAAATAATTAAATGAATAAATTAATGAATGAATAACCTAAATAAATAAATAAATCAATGAATCACCTAAATAAATAAATAAAAAAATAAATAAATGAATTACCTAAATAAATAAATAAATGAATGAATAATGAAACGTACAGGCGTGATTGGTCTCGTGATCGGGCATCCCATGGACACCGTAAAGACCGTTCAACAGATGGATAATCGAAAATTGTCCAGCCGCAAAGTTATAAATCGCATAATGACGAGCGAGGGTGTCGTTGGATTCTACAAAGGCATGATGCTTCCTCTCGTGAGCGCGGGCACGTTGAATTCGGCTTTTTTCGGCGTTTACGGCAACAGTCTCAGAGCATTGCAAATTTCGAGAGGAAACGATCCGGCCAATATAGTTCCCGAGGGCATAACGGTTTACGAGGACACGTTCGTCGCCGGTTGCATGGGCGGCGTCGTTCAAGCCATCATGGCTTGTCCCAGTGAATTAATCAAAGTTCGCATGCAGGTCAATCAAGGTGAGATTTTTTTTCAGTGAAAAAATAAAATTTAATGAAGAAAAATGAATGGAAATGAAAGTAAATTTAAATAAAAATTTATTATTTATTAGTTAATTTATATTATATAATATTGATTGTTTATATTATATAATATTGATTGTTTAATGAATATTATTTGATATTGTATTGAGTAATTTATATGAATTATTATGAAGTATTCATTGAATTTATTGATGAATTAAATTAATTAAATTACCGAATGATTTGTATTCAAATGCAAAATATGTATTTTTTTCAATATTTGCATTTCATATTACGGTTATGATATTTTATATATTCAACAATCAATGTTATATCATAGAGATCGAAAGATAAATGAATAATAAAAAATAATTTTTATACATTTCTAACTGTAACAAATCACAAAGTTGCGGTAAAAAAATAAAATACAAAAACTTCACGAATTTATTACACAACCTAATATTCATCATTAAACAATCATTCATCGATAATAAATACATGTATTTAAGTGCTGAAATACTGATCGTTAAATCGATTTATCATCAATCCATCGACCAATAAAAAATAATGAAGAATAAATAAATTTGAATCCGGACGTAGAAAATATTGTTTCGGGGACGAAAATAATTTCCGGAAGCGAAAGATGGAAAGGAAACGGCGGTGCGTTGAGAATGATCGCAGACGTTTATCAAAGCTTCGGTCTTCGCGGTCTCTACACCGGATTTGTCCCAATGTTATGGAGGTTTATATATAATTTATCATGCTTACCCCGAGCCGAAACGTTCGGAACTAAAACGTCGGAGTTACGTTTCGTCGCGACGTGTCGTTGAAATCGGATTTATCTTGTAATCCTCGAGGACAGGGATGTTTCCGCCGGAGGATTGTACGTGCTCACTTACGTGTACATACGTCATCACATGCACGGACATTTGGAGCTTAATCCGGGGGCTATCGAGACTATGGTTGCCGGGGGTGTAGCCGGTTTGTATTATAAAATTAAAATTAACGTTTAAAAAAATATTTTTAGAACGAAAACATGTCTTTGAAATCACGCTAATTTAAATTTATATATACGGTAGGGTGGCTTGAAGGAATAAAAAATGTCTCCGATTTAAAATGGTAAGCATTCACTACGTAGTATCTTCTTTATCAAAAAATCATAGCTCCGCGAATTTTATAGCTACGTCGATTCCGTAAGTTCCCTTTGAAAGCTCTTTAAAAACCGCTTAAAATGACATGCGGACCTTTGGAATCCGATTTCAACTTACGTCGATAATTTTTTACGGAAAAACAAAATTATCGACGGAAGTTGCAATTGGATTCGAAAGGTTTGCATGCTATTTTAAGCGCTTTTTAAATAGCTTTCAAATGGAACTTACGGGATCGACGTAGCTATAGAATTTACGGAGCTATGATTTTTTGAATGGAAACTTCATGTTCTTCCCATGTTAATCAAATGGGAAAACTTAAAAAATCGTGGGCGATCCCTAAAAATTGTCCGATCGGGTTCATATTTGGGCAGAATTCTACGGATGCAAGATAATTTGTGGTGAATGCTTACCATTGGAAATTGGGGAAAATTTTTTTTTATCCAACAACCCTAATATACAGGGTGTCGGTAAAAAAAAGTGCATCCACAATTTCAACCCTTGGAGGATTCTCCGGGGGGGATAAACTTTCCACTGAATCGGATTGTTTTTTTTTCCTGAGCGAAAGATTCTAATTTCTTCTTTTGGTTAAACGATTTTTTTATCATTTCAACTCGAATGGAATCAATTATTGTAATATAAATAATTGTAATATATACACTTTTAATAATAATTGAAGTCAAATTCGACGTTATTGACGTGTGGTTGATTGACGTTTCGTCAGTGACTGTACAACCGTTTCAACTGTTTCAGGCGATACTTCTCATTACTTTAATTAATTTCTCGACAATTACTGAGTCGATTAATTTGAAACTAAGCACAATCAATCCGTCGATCCTAAATCTTAATGATATAATTATTTCAGAATTCACGGTCATTCAGTTCCATTCGTTTTGCAACCATTAACGTCTGCAGAAGCTGTTTTCCCATATGCGACCGTGTTAAATTTCATAAATACGGCACTGCTAAATTATGCAGTAAAAAATCGCGAAATAATTCATGCATTCTATCAAGAACTATCATTCCCCAAATTCACAAGAATATTGCCGATTTTTTAATATCCATCCAGTAAGACCTTAAAATTGTGGATATATTTTTTTTTTCCTCGACATCCTGTAGATACAATATACAGGGTGGTCCACGCAACTTCTGCACCGTTATAACTTCCAACGTATGCGTTGCACGAAAAAAATGTTAGTTACATGGTTCAAAAGCTTATTCTAAAGCTAAGATTCAACCTTATCACAGATTTCCGCAGGACAGCGATGTCTGCGTGACGGTGAGTGACTGGTAGCTCATCGCAACTAACGTAAGTGTTCAAAGTCATGTCCATCTCCAATTTGATATTATGTGAAGAAAATTTTCAAATAATAAAGTAAAATTACTCGTTAGCTATTAGGTTTAGGGCTAATAAAGTTTAATATTGTTTTACTCAGAATTCGATTCTCTACCATATTTTCCTATAAAAAATATAGCTATCCGTTTAAAAAAAACAAAATTGTCCTTCGAATCTTCAAAACGCCTCGACCTAAAAAAAAAAAAAATCGATGCACTACGCAGTGCACCCCCTTGAACCATGTGACTTTTGTAAATGACATTTTTTCGTGGAACGCATATTTTTAAAGTTCTAACGGTGCACACGTTGCTTGGACCAACTTGTATTTGGGTACACAACCCAATAACAATAAATATTTTTGTATATTGGGTTGGCAACTGATTCATTGCGGATTTTATCAATAGTTGATCTTAGCTTATTCTTTCGTTTTGTCAACGTGGTCGAAGCACCCAATCTGTATTGTATTCTCGTTGTTCGAACTTCCACCTTCAATTTAGTAGAAAAATTGTATCGATTAGTTATTTAGTTTCGTTTTTATCCCAATTTAAAAATGAAAGAACAAGACGCGCATTTCAGACATATTTTATTGTATTATTTCCGAAAAGGCAAGAACGCATCGCAGGCACGAAAGATGTTACGTGACGTATATGGGAATGAAGCCTCGAAAGAAAGACAGTGTCAAAATTGGTTTGCCAAATTTCGTTCTGGTGATTTTTCACTGAAAAATTCGCGTCTTGTTCTTCCATTTTTAAATTGGAATAAAAACGAAACTAAATAACTGATCGATACGATTCTTCTGCTAAATTAAAGGTGGAAGTCCGAACGACAAGAAAACAATATGGATTAGGTGCTTCGACCACGTTGACGAAACGAAAGAATATGCTAAGATCACCAATCGATAAAATCCCCAATGACTCAGTTGTCAACCCAATAATAATGATATAATAATCGTTCGATGATCGCGACAGGATTGGTTTCCTGGTTACCGGTAATACCCTTCGACACGATCAAGTCCAGGATGCAGGCCGACGATCTTCGAAGCCCCGTCTATCGAGGAACGCTTGATTGCGGCTCGAAGCTCTTCAAATCGGGAGGAATCCACGTTTTGTTCAAAGGCTTCTTCATGATCGCTCTACGATCGTTTCCCGTAAACGCATCAATTCTCTTCGGCTACGACGCCATCATGCAGTGCTTGAAATACCTTCATCGATCTTCCAAAAGTTGATCCTTTCCCAAACTTCGATGATCCTCCCACCCCCCCCCCCCCTTTTTTTTCCTTATCTTTTACCCTAATTTGGAAATCGTACGATTTTTTTACTGCATTTATTATTAATCTTCTGTACAGCGAGCTTCTGCGAAAGAAGAGTAACCATTCGTTACGATCGATACAACTAATGGTAAATGGTAAAAATATATTATCGTAATAATTGTAAAACAATTTTGTTATTATTTTTCTTTTCTTCATCTTTTCTCATCTTCTTCTTTCCCATCGTTCGTATGGTATTTTTTTTTCTTTCTTTTTCTTCGATATTTACTTGCTACACGTTTATTCCTTTCTCGATTAATTATACTGTTTTTTTTTTTTTTAATCTTGTATTCTCGTTCTTTTGCAAATAAGCCAGGTTTGACGATCGAATGAAATTTGACAAGAGTAAAAATTAAATTGTACATTATTTTTTTTTTTTTCGTTTGGTTTTAAATGTATATTTTTAAACGCTTGTCGAAAAAATGAAAATTATTTTGCTGCTGTTTTCTAAATACTTCTAAAGTCTTCGAGGTCAATTACAACATTTATAAATCATAGAACGGCCGTGTTCTCCTCGTTAGTGTGTGATTTCGTGAGTCAAACGCGGTTTTTTCGTCACATTTTTTCGTTTTTCTTCCCGTACGTGTTTTTTTCTTTTTTTTTTCATTCGTGAGGTTGAGGAAAACGAAGATTTTTTTTGTCTGGATAATTAAGAGAGAATAAAAAAAACACAAGTGATTATTAATGCGCTTACACAATCGCGTGATATCTTCGCCGGGGCCGAAAGAGAGCAATCCTTCGTTATTTTTTGTTGTTGCTGTTGCCGTTGTTTTTTTTTTTTTTTTTTGCTTTTTATCGTTTCTAAGTCACGTTGGGTTCGTCTCGACTACTTCGTGAAAATTCGAGCAACCAAATGCACTCTCATCCGTCGATTTCCATCTAAATTTATTCATAATAATTACTATTTGTTTTTTTTTTGTTGTTATTTATTATTTTCTTCTTTTTAATTATCATTAATGCAATTGTAAGAAATTTTAAAAACGATCCCACGTACACACTCTCACGGTGGCCGATGGGAGCACTGCTCCGAATAAATCTTATGCGTTGTATCTCTATTATTTATTATATTTATAAGCAACCATGGATATTTTGGTACAATTAATTTTCTTTATTGTATATCTGTCCCTCTCGCTTTCAGTATTTTTCCTTTTTTTGTTCGTTTTTTTCTCTTTAAATTTCATTCTTCTCCATCTTATTTTCATTATTTTTTTTTTTCATCTTTATTTAAAAAACAACATATAATTATTATTTTTTTTTCACGTTTCTTTTTCTTCGTAATCGTCTGTATTTTTTTTTTTTAATTCCATTTCTCTCTGGATTTCAATTCTTATTACTCGTTAAATGTTAATTCTTCTTTCTCATACTTTTATGCGCCCCCGCATAATCCTACAGTTTGCCATTTAATTTTTCTTATTTTTCTTCTTTCTTATTATTATTTATTATTATTTTATTTTCTTTATTTTTTTATTTCTCGTCCATTCTTGAAAAAAGTTTTTGCACGATCGAGTCGCGTCGGTGCGGGGTCGCGGGTGCACGCACGGTTTCTCATTGTTAGTTAATCGGGGTAGCACATTATTTATTATTATTATTTTTTTTTCGCTTTTTTGTTATTTTTTCTTTTTTTTTTTTTTTTTTTTTTAATGCTGAACGGTTTACTCGTGCGTTTCTCCTAAGCCACAGTTTTTTCTCGTTTACATCTTTCTTCTCTCGAGTGCCTCACGGATTCGTGTAAATGTTTCCCCTTCAACGAGCGTCGTTCATGCGCGTGTGTGTGTGTGTTTTCGTTTGTTTGTTCGTATTCGAGTGCTTCGTGTAATTTCGCGCACGATTCGTACGACTTTGTTGGGTGTGGATTTTTTTTTTGCGAGACTCGTCGGTCGTATCATTAATATTCCTATATTTTTATAATATATATTGTATTATATATATATATATATAAATATATAAATATATATATATATATTTATTTATACATGTATATATATATATATATTTACCTATTTTATTATGTTTTTTTGTTGTTATATTTATCATTATCATTAATACGAATATATGATACATTTCAAACAACGTCCCTGCCGGCCGTCGGGAGGCGATGATCGGATCGAGGATTTGCTTTATTTATTTTTTTTTTTTTTTTAACGTTGTTTTTTTCGTTTTTTCTCATTTTTCCTAATCCACGATGGAGAGAGAAGCTTTACCCAGCTTTCTAGATGCGAAGGGCCTATTCTTGTGTCACATCCAAACGTAAAATAGGTTATCTAAACACGGCGACGGCGGTGACAACGATTCGCAACGTCGAGCAAACGCGAAACGTCACCGTTGAAAATTGTGGCTCTCTATTTTTTTTTTCCTCTCGGTTGTTTTTTTTTTTCTTCAAATTTTTCAAACGTATTTTTATTATTTATTTATTGATTAATTTTTGTTTTTTTTTTTCCAAATCCCATCTCGATCTCGTTTCTCGTATATGGCGAAAGCCCCGATAAAAATCGTTTTGAGACAACGAACCGGAAAATTTCATCCTCGCGCTAATGTGCTGACAGTGAATGCACCATACAACCTTAAACAATAGCCGTCGGAAAATAATAAAAATGAATATACACAATAAAACCATTAGAAATCATCGTCGGTCGTATCGCAGAGTAAAAAAAATGAGTGAGTTATTTTTTGTTTTTGTTTTTTTTTTTTTTTAAACGACGAAGAAAAAAAGAATACAAGAATCTTTTTTAGACATTCTTTTTTTTTTTTGTTTTTGTTTTGTTTATAATACGAGTACGCGTTTGTCGCCCGACACCAACCAACCCCTTTTTCTTTTCCTCGCCGCCCTTCGGATGAGTCTCAAGCCGACCACGCGCGCGAGAAAATTTTCGCGATCATCCGACTTCCTTCGCTGCTGATCTCGTAAAGTCCTTTTTCTTCGTTATTATTATTTTTTTTTCTTTTCTTTCGCTCATCCTAAATACGCCTTTTAGGCGCAACCTAACGAGAGTCAATCCGCTTCTGCGTTAACAACGCCGTTGCATAGAGACATTGGTTTTTTTTTGTTTTTTTTTTTTTTCGTTTTTGTTTGTAAATTTTTTTTTTGTTCTTTTTTTCTTTTCGCTAACAACAATAATTCGCTTCTTATGATTTTTTTTTTTCTTTTCTTTGCTCTGCTTTTTTTTTTTTCGTTTAGTATACGGACAATTCGACGTAAACTAAGGACTAACGATCGGGCAGCGTGGTAGTGTTTTTCCACCTGTAAAGGAAACGAGATAGTTTTTTGGTGTTGTTTCTTCGTTTTTTTTTTTTTTCAATGTGTTTTTTTTATTATTATTGTTATATTAGATATGAGGCATTTTATGACCAGTCGATCAAGGTCTGGCGGTCATTTTCTATTTTTTTAGATATTTTAGAAATTTTTAAAAAATATATTTTTAGATTTTTTTTTGAAATAAAAGAAAAAAAAAGAACGTCCGTTTTTTTTGCCTGAAAAAATTCACAGAATTCTTATGAATTATAAGGAAATTTTTGAACGCTATTGCAAGACGGAGCTTTCGAAACTACCGGAGAAAAAAAATAAAAATCAAAAAATTTTATACGTGACAAATGCAGCACCAATATTTGTTGGCGAATTTTTTGATTTTTATTTTTTTCTCCGGTAGTTTTGAAAACTCCATCTTGCCATAGCGTTTGAAAATTTCCTTGTAATCCATAAGAATTCTGTGAATTTTTTCAGTCGAAAAAAAACGGACGTTCTTTGAATGTTTTTTTTTTTTTCTAAATCTCTAAAAATATTTTTTTTTTTTATTTGAAAAAAGTTGGGCTCGTTTTTTTCGATGAGTACTTTTGAATAAAAAATTATAAAAACGATCTAAAAAATGACCGGTAGAACTTGATCGACTTGTCATGGAATGCCCCATATGTATATTTTTTTAATGCTTGTTTTCCGTTGGTTTCAAAAGCGAGCAAAGACGTCTAGCGTCTAAATGCGTGTAAATGAGCGCAATCGCAAAGATTTGACGGTTGTGACGCGCTTTTTAATTCTCTCTCTGTCGATTTTCGTCTTTCCGGTGTTTTTTCAATCCGTTATTGTTTAATCTCTGGATGTTATTTGTTTTTATTTCGCTCGTGGAGGATTTTAGGAGCAAATGTTCTCACCAGCTCAGGGGCGGGCTCGCGTCGCAGGCGCAGTTGTGGCAGGAACTGGAGTGTTGGACGGTGCCGTGAGAGCACCGCGTCGTTCAACCTCCAACTCGTTCAATTTCTTCCACAGTTCGTCCCTCTCCTTCTCTCGTTTCTTCTCTCTGCGGGGAGGGGGGGAAAATTGCGAACGGAAAGGTTAGAAAAGAGAACTCGAAGAAGCATGAAAAAATGGCAGGAATATTTTACGAATACGCGCGAATACTTTGGCTTCTTTATGGAGAAAGATTTGTTATGATGGGAATTTTTTTTTCTCTCGAGATCTTTATGATGTTATGTTCAGAATGTGCTCAAACGTCGAGAAAATACGCTTGGAGAAAATTTCCGAATGGATTTGTACATGTGTGTGCGTGTAATGGCCTCCCAAAATCCAAAGTGTATAACTCGAGAACGGTTTTAGCTACAGCCCCCAAATTTTGCAGACATGTGCAGCTCTGTAATCTCTTCGTTGACTATAATTTTCGTCATGATTGAAGCTGCGGTTCGGATTTTATGTCGTTTTCAAATTACCGAAAAAAAGAACGTTTGCACTATAGCGATCGCAAATTTTGAGATATTCGCGTGAATAGTTCTTCACGAATAGGTTTTGTACCCCAAGGTTTGTTGGTATTGCATTTGGGCCGAATTCATCGAGAAGTTTACGATTTTATAGGATTTTGAATTTTTTCGAAAAATTTACGTTTCGTTCTAACTCACGGCAGCTTTGAACGATTGAAACCGAACTCGCTACAGGTGTGAAACATTATTTGACTGTACTGTGTATGAAATTTGGTGAAGATCGGTCGGAGAGATCGGATTTTATAGGACTTTGAATTTTTCGAAAAATATGACGTTTCGGTCTAACTCACGACAGCTTCGACCAATCGCGCTTGAACTCGCTACATGCATGGAATATCACTCAACCGTGATACGTATGGAATTCGGCAAAGATCGGTGAAAGAGACCAAATTTTATATGGTAAACAAGCTACAAGTTGAAATCAGCAAATTGCTTCCTCAGAATTCAAGACATTGTACGAATCCTCCTTCATAAATAAGCCAGAGTCGATATAAATACTGCAACCGCTCCTTCGGGGGCCAAATGTCCCCCGTTCGTTTATCCTACATACAATTATTTCCCATTGGCCGAAAAAATAATTTTACAAACAACATTTCCTCCATTTTTCAATAATATTTCAATATTCATTTCATCTTATTTAATTAGAGCAAAAAAAAAAAAAAAAAAAAATTGCAAAGAAACTCGTTTAAGAAGCAAAAAAGAAGCCAGAGAATTTTCATCCGAAGGATAGAAAGAATCCGGAGACATTTTTCTCGCGGAAAATTCGTTCAAGTTCGATTGATTCGCCAAACGCAGACATAAAATAAATAAAATACTTTACGAATGACTCACTTTTGCCTCTCAGACTTATAGCTGGCAGTAAGTTCGTCGAAGAGCTTGCTGTTCATTTCCATGAAGGTTTTGAGAACGTTATAGACAAGAGCTACGATAGTCTGATTCCAGTGCTCCTTGCTAATTCTGTACAACGCTGGGAACATTATTCCCATTATAACGTGATTGTTTTCCTCAATCAACGACATAATATATTCATTGTTCCAGAAGTACAGTGCTCTCTCGGCGACCTGGAAACAATCGACATCGATTAATTTTTCAACTAAGTTCTTTCAATCGTTCCTTTCGGGATTTTATGTTTCAATTTTATTTTGAATAATAGATGTTTCGGTTAATAATGTCGGTTTTATACGCGAGATTTGAGGATTTGTTTCCAGAAAGTAATTAATTGTCTCAATGATCGAAGTATTGGCCATCGTTGACTGTGACATTTTCCCATCTTTCCGTCGAAGAATGAATTTCGTGACGAAAAAACTGTTCGTTTTTTTCAGGCCAGCCATTGATCGAGTCAAATTTTCAATTCTTCGTAAGAACGTAAGCCTTGTTCCGAAAGTTCGTGATGCATTGATCCTAAATAAGCGGTAATCCGAAGGATCCAAGTCCGATGAATGCGGTGAGAGGTGTAGGAAGTCCAGTTTAATATTTTCGAAATAGTTTTTCACACATTTTGCAAAGTGCGGCCGAGCATTGTCACGTTGAGAAAATGATTTTATCGTGTCTTTGGGCGTGTGGACGTTCGAAAATGGAAGATGGTGGCAACATTCGACGCTGCTGCCGATCGTTTTACAACGTTTGAGTCGAGTCTTCATCCAATAATGCTTGCAAATCTGCATCTTTGAACTTTTTTCGGCTGACGTGGAGGCTCCTCGTCTTTTTGCATCGAAATCAACGCTTTCGAAGCGTTGAAACCATCGTTTACAGGTTTTTTTTTCGGATTGAGGCATTCTCACCATAAGCTTCGACTAACAATCGATAACTTTTGGCAGCCGTCTTCTTCGAATAAAATAAGGTTTTTATTAAACCTTCCTACGAAACGATTTTTTCTGGTACAAATATCAACATTTTCGAAGCTATAAAAACAATGTTTTTTGCCACAATGCTAAACAATAACAAAATGGCTCTCGATGACGTATATTTACTAGGGTGGTTCTTAATTCGGTGACGTCGGAATTTTTTAGCTATTGTTTTTCAAAAGTAATCAACATAAACAAAGCCAGTTTTTTGGTAATTACGTAATAAATATAAGATTCACGAAAATTTTACAGAAAACCTTTTTTGTAAAGCATTAAATTTCCTACAAAACTGTAAAAAAAAATTTTTTTTATCACGCATAGTTTTGAAGTAATACAAAAATGTCCCCAACAAAATTCCAAATGCATGCATATTTCCATGTTAAAAATTCAATCGCTCGGTGGGGTGGGTTAGACTCATTCGACAAATTCCCGATTGCAACAAATTTTTTTTCCATTCATGTTGATTACTTTTGAAGAACAATACGAACTAATTCCGACATCACCGAATTAACTACCACCCTAATATTCACTCTTCGGACGTCGTAGATTTGATCAGTCTTCGCGAAAAAATCTTTATCAACAACTCCATCTGTCAGCAAAATCTACATTATTAATCGCAACATCTATCATAATTTTTCTATGAATCATTAATAAAATATATTTACTTTTACCTGAAAGTGCGGTGACGACACGCAACGTGCAATTTGCCTGAACAGACGTTCTTGAATTTTAATAAATTGATGAGGTTCTATGACGTCCAATATCTCTTCGATCTCACCGAGAAACATAACCTCCTTCTGGCTACACGTTTTAGGCCAGAATTTCAGGAGGCCTCGTACGACCGGCTCCGTTAGAGTCGCGTCTTTTTCCAGAAACTGCACGACGCAGTAAGCGAGTTGCGCGTGATAGAGCGACAGACACTTGACCTTGTGGAGAGGGAGCAGCACCTGAGGAACATTCGAAAGGCTCAAGCAGGACGATCGTTAGTAAAATCCGGCGAAAGAGAAAAATTAACGTCGAGTTAGCGAAACAATTTTTTTCTTCCTCTCCTTCTTCTCATTTAAATAAAAAAATATTTTTTTTTACGCGTTAAGGCCTTATATACGCGAGTTTTCGCCGATTTTCGAAAGTACAGATGATTTATGCACATGGTTAAGTAGATGTAAAAAAAAAAAAATCAGAAATATTAACAAATGACGGAGATATTACATAATAAAGCAACAATGTATTTTTTTGAACCTTGTGAAAGTTATAACTTTTGAACGAAGGTTCGAATCGCTTTGAAATTTTTACAACATATTCTTAGTATTATCACCTATCGTTTGAACCGGAGAAACGAAAATTTCAATGACACAAAAAAAATATAAAAAATAAAATACTGACAGAGAATTTTTTTACTCAATTTTCTGTCGGTATTTTATTTTTTATATTTTTTTTTGTTTCATTGAAATTTTTGTTTCTGTGGTTCACACGATAAGTGATGATACTAAGAATATGTTGTGAAAATTTCAAACCGATCTGAACCTTCGTTTAAAAGTTAGAACTTTCACAAGGTTGAAAAAAATACATTGCTTCATTATGTAAATTCTCCGCCATTCGTTATTTCTGATTTTTTTTTACGTGTACTTGACCATGTGCATAAACGATCTGTAAAAAAAAATGTTGACAAAATATGCGTTCTTTTTTTCAACCGCTTCCAGAAAAGTACCTTCGAAACTCGGCAAATCGCGTATACAAGACCTTAAGTTGAAACGGAAAAACGTTTTTTGAATGCCTGAAGAATGACTTTTTTTCCACAGCCTTTGCAGTCATCGTAGATTATTTTTTTTCTTTTTTCTCTTGAAATTTACCTTCACCAAGAACTGCTTGTGCTCGACCTTCAGCGGGAGAGCGAAACCGTTGATGATGCTGCCGAGTATTTCCAGCAGCTCCCCGACGCCGTTGAAATGTTCCGTCTCGTACACAAACCTGACGAGTTTCAATTAATTCGTTCGAATTATCAGAAGGAATTTTTATTTGAATAGTCGAAGATGAGAAGACGTTTTTGTTTGTTGGATGTATTTTTACGTACCTGAGAAATATGTTGTTTATCTGTTTGCGTATGAAGGCTCGAAGGCCGAGGAACTTTCCGTAAATACGGTGCAACACTGTCTTCAAGAAATCTCTTTCTCTGGGGTCTTCCGAGTCGAACAAGTCCAACAACTGGAAATATTGGGTTTCACAGATTTTTTTATATGTTTCGATAATTTTTCGTTGTTTCGATGTACATAAAACTGTAGACGTGGGATAATTTAAGCCATTTTTTCGTGCTCCAAACAGAAGAGTGTCGATCAAATCGAAGAATTGAGGATGTATGGAAATTAATTTATTAAAAACGAGATATGTAAGAAAAGGGACGTCCCTAATTACTGGATTGTAAACACTTTGATGCCCCGATTTGGTCGATGATTTTTTGTTTCAATCTTTTGGATCCTACGACCTCAGTAATTTTTTTTTCCTCGATTTTTTGGACCCCTTTTGGCTCATCTCACTCTTGTTTTGTTTTCATCAAGAGATTACTTCTATTTTCACCATTGGTAATTAGATAACATTTTTTTCCTCGATTCTTTGTCGAAATGGGTAACGTTTTTTTTGATAAGATTGAAGTGGACATTCTGTTTCTGTACACATACATATTAAGGTGACTCGGAAAAAAACAATTTTCCACGCTTTCCATTTGAAATCAGACATTTCTTTTTTTTACGAGCCACCCTAATACACATACGCGGATATACATCCACGGAAATTCTAGAAAACCCTCGAAAAATATTCTTTCGTTGCCCTTTTCGAGTCTGGGGGAGGTTCGAATTTCGTTAATTTACCTGTAAAACAAATTTTTGGTCGATTACTCGTTTGCCGATCGGCGGCTGAAAATCCGACGACTCGAGAAAACGTAGAAAGAATTCGTAGACCAACTGTAAGTGGGGCCAGCTCGCTTCGAGGGTCGGGTCGTCTTCTTCCGGATCGAAATCCGGATTTTCACTAGGCGGCAACGTTCGAAACAAATTCGCCGAGATCTGTGCGAAAATGTACAGATAAAAAAACGATTATTCAGACGATTTGGCGTTCTTAAGGGGTTAAATCTACTTGTTTGGGTAAAAAAAAATGGTATTTTTTTTCTCCGAGTATAAAATCTGAAGTACTTCTCCTAGGACAAGGATCTGAGCACTGTCTCAGTCTGAAAAAATTAATTTTATCCGCGAAAAACCGAAACTAGAAAACTTTTAACGCTATTTTCTCGGATTGATGTTTTTCATTCGATTTTATTCCTTCACGGGATTGTTTTTTATTTTAATGGCTACTTCGTGAACGAAGAGATTTTTTATGTGGACCAAAATTTATATTTTTTGGAGCCAAAAACCTAATTTTTTAAATCTCAATAATCGAACTTTTCGGAAAAATCGACGTTACTTTGAAAATAAAAATTTCGCTAAATCCTTCGTTCACGAACTGAGTTTAATTCTACAGCAACTAAATCTTTTTGGTTTTCTTAATTTACGATGAGCCGATCCAGAGTTATCACGCTCACCGCGAGTGATTGAAAAAGAAGATGTTTCCCACAAAATTGAAAATTTGTAAATGCAAAAATTCATACAAAAGTCCCTCGATATATGTCGTTATTGATACTATTGGGTTGGCAACTAAGTCATTGCGGATTTCATCAATGGATGATCTTAGAATATTCTTTCGTTTCGCCAACGTGGTCAAAGCACCTAATCTATATTGTATTCTCGTTGTTCGGACTTCCACCTTCAATTTAGTAGAAAAATTCTATCGATTAGTTATTTAGTTTCGTTTTTATCCCAATTTAAAAATGAAAGAACAAGACGCGAATTTCAGACATATTTTATTGTATTATTTACGAAAAGGCAGGAACTCATCGCAGGCACGAAAGATGTTACGTGCCGTATATGGGAATGAAGCCTTGAAATAAAGCCAGTGTCAAAATTGATTTGCCAAATTTCGTTCTGGTGATTTTTCACTGAAAAATCCGCGTCTTGTTCTTCCATTTTCAAATTGGGATAAAAACGAAACTAAATAACCGATCGATACGATTCTTCTACTCAATTAAAGGTGGAAGTCCGAACAACAAGAAAACAATATAGATTAGGTGCTTCGACCACGTTGACGAAACGAAAGAATATGCTAAGATCACCCATCGATAAAATCCGCAATGACTCAGTTGCCAACGCAATTTATACTCCATTCTAATAAAATCATACCAACATGGCTAAAAAAAATCAAAAAACCCTTCATTTTCGCTCACAACATCAAGCTATGAACCCTTCGAGAGAAAAAAAGCCAAAAACATAATTTAAAAAATATTAAAAAAAAAAAAATAAAAAAAAAAGATAAAAATAAGGCAGTTGTTGACAGTAGAATGATTAATTAATTGTCTAACCATCTTGATGATCTCGGGGTAGACGGGTTCGGTGAGAACGCCCCGTCCCGCTGTGATGTACTCGACGAGTTCATTGAGAGTGCTGCGCTTGATCTCCTTGCCTTTGAGATCGGCGACCGGGTCCATGAAATCGAAAGCCACGCAGCATTGCTGCAGCTTACGGATGAATAAATCCTCCTGGTCCGTTACTGCGACGTCTGCGATTCGAGAAAGTCGAGACGTTGATTAATAACGAGACGATAAAACATATTGACGATATTTATTATATCCGGTGTAATTTGAAATTGTTTATTGATGAAATGTCCGATGAAATAAATAATCGACACTTTGAACCTCAAAGTCTTCAAACATTTCAACAATTTTCGGAGTATCATATTTTTTTGGGTCGTATTTTGTTTTCGCATGGAGGAAGCTGTGTATTATGGTGACAATTTTGTTTTTTTTTTTTTTGAGTTCTTCGTGTCGGTATGTTTAAGAATGTGCTCAAACGTCGAGAAAATACGCTTGGAGAAAATTTCCGAATGGATTTGTACATGTGTGTGCGTGTAATGGCCTCCCAAAATCCAAAGTGTATAACTCGAGAACGGTTTTAGCTACGGCCCCCAAATTTTGCAGACATGTGCAGCTCTGTAATCTCTTCGTTGACTATAATTTTTGTCATGATTGAAGCTGCGGTTCGGATTTTATGTCGTTTTCAAATTACCGAAAAAAAGAACGTTTGCACTATAGCGATCGCAAATTTTGAGATATTCGCGTGAATAGTTCTTCACGAATAGGTTTTGTACCCCAAGGTTTGTTGGTATTGCATTTGGGCCGAATTCATCGAGAAGTTTACGATTTTGTAGGATTTTGAATTTTTCGAAAAATTTACGTTTCGTTCTAACTCACGGCAGCTTTGAACGATTGAAACCGAACTCGCTACATGCATGGAATATCACTCAACCGTGATACGTATGAAATTCGGCAAAAATCGGTGGAAGAAACCAAATTTTATATGGGAAACAAGCTGCAAGTTGAAATCTGCAAATTGCTTCGACATAATTCAAAATCATTGTACGAATCCTCCTCTATTAAAAATTATTTTGATAAACTCCAGCTTCCTCATAGAGGAAACTCCGTAAAATATCTTCAATTCCAACGGAGCAGCTTGCAAATTTCAACTCGCAGCTTTCCCAAATCCCGAGGAAACAATTATCAAGTTTCAACTTATTTTTTTCCTGGCATTTTACCGATCCAATATTTATTCGCACCAGTTTAATCCGTCCTGATACCCCGGTCGTCAGTCGTGTCCACACCAGTCGTAACACAGAACGTTCAAAGCCCTTTACGTAATGGTATTTTCTAAGGTTTGCCCCGATGGAGCCACAACAATCGTCACGAAGAACGAATGCAACGAAAAAAAAAAAAAAAAAATGATTTCCACCATTGCGACATTCGTCGTAATTATTTTTTTTCTCTCATTCTCTCCCAATGCGAATGAAAACAAATGATTTTCATTACCGAAAAAAAATCGTCGTTATCGGAAAATAATGAAAAGTCTCTAATTAAACTTGAGATAAATTTTAGTACGACGGAAATAACGAATTCGTAAAATCGTTTAACAACAAAAGATTTGTAGAATGGATTTTTGATGAAAAGGATTAAATATTCGGTAGGCCGCGGTAATAATTTAATCGTCGGTCGCTAGCGAGCACGACGAAACGTTTCGAGATCATTAAACTCTTTCGAGTCGTTGGCCGTTGCCGGCGATTTTATTTCACCGGGCGACGACATTTGCCAAAGTGAGGTTTCCGTGTTAAAGGGAAAAGTCAACGATACATTTATTGACCCGTTAAAACGAAATATCGATCGTTTTAATGACGAGGTATTAAACTTCGACGCCCATATCGTCGTTATCCGACGTCCGTTGGGTTTTGTCATGTATACGTAATTACTCGCAACGCGGAAAGGACGTAAAGGAGTCAATAATCTAGGTTTCGATGAGAAATTCGTAGACTTGTTTTTCTTTTCCACGCATAATTGGATATGGTCGGCTGATAAAATTGATTGAAGAAAATATTGTGAATTCACTTTCGAAATTAAGAAGAATAATTTAAAAAATGTTAAACCGATACAATTTTGAATTATATTTGAACGATAATGTCGTCAATGTCTCTATGGGTGAAAACTGAGCTGGTACGAGTTGTTTTTTTAGTTATCGGTAGGACTGGATTTATCTGTATGTGGACCAATGATAATGATGAAATGATAATAATAGTAACAATAACTATTATCATTGTTATTTTGAAATAATTACTTCAAAGTTAGTCAGTTGAGAATACATTTTTAATGTCTAGTCTCGTTAGAAAATTATTATTTTTCGACTTCTGTGGGATATTTGGTGATGAGAAACTTGTTTGTTGTATCAATATTATTCCTGTATTCTATTATAGTATATTTCTTGCTACGATATAATATATGATATCGATATATACACATATGGCTTCCTATTTTTATAATAATTATAATTATAGTTATTATTATACAAATAATAATAATAATGTTATAATTATATTTATTATACAAATAGAAAGCAATATGTGTATATATCGGTATCTTATATTATATATAATAATAGCAGACAGGAATCATAACAATACAACAAGCAAATTTTTCGTAATTAAATAAATAAATAAATAATTATAATTATAACTAGTATTATTATTATAATTATTATTATTATAAAAATAAATGAATAATAATAATAATGATGATGATGATGATGATAATCGTAACATCCCTAATATTCGTAGGAACAAGGAACTTCCACATAACATATCGTACGAAACAAAATATCCCAAGAAACCTGAGTTGTTAATAATTAATCGTCCAAAGTTTCCAAAATCTCAACAACCTCGCAACGAGAAATTTGTCGCGTAATCCAATTCGCATCTACGAATACACCAATCGATTTTCATGCACAAGTACTATCAATATGAATCAATATTTCCCATATTCATCGACGCATTTTAAATTTCAGCAAACGGTTTTATGTAAAACAACTTTCCTAATGTATTTCGTGATTTCCACGTGGATTTTTCTTTTAATTTATTCATTTTCTTTGCGAATGTTTCTCGTTTTTTTCTTTTTTTTTTTTTTTTCAACGGTGCATGCATCGAGAACGTTAAGGCTCGGACCCGGAGCGTATCGTGTTCGTCACGTCGACTCGGAGGATGGCACTCGATGCCACCTACGTGGATCGCCAATCCGGGTTGAGGCGTGGGGTCAACAGGGCAGTACGGTTATTTCGGTATCGCTTCGTCGTCGTTGTAGTTGTAGTCGTCGTCGTCGTCGTTGTATTCGTTGTTGTCCTTTGAGTGCTCGAGCGAACCATTACTACCGTGCCGCTGCAACCGTCAGGAGAAAAGTGCTTCGAGGGCTTTCGGTATCGCGTGCAATATAGGCGAGGGAAGCGTTATCGATATACTCGTATATGTATATCGTAACGTATATGCATATATGTATACGAGAGCCTGAGAAACTGGACCGAGTACGGGCGAAACGAGAACGTTGAGATAGCGGCCGTTGTGTTTTCAGATATTCGAGTGAAAGAGAGGGGAGGAAAAAAGAGAATTTTTCAATGCCTCAATTTTAGTATGAAAAAGTGAGGGAAATTCTTTAATTTCGATAGTTTTCCTTCGGTATTGGATGAAGAATTAATTATTTCCTTCAAATTTTTGTACATTTTCTGGTGAATTTTAGTACTGAGACGTAAGTCTAGTTTTTCAATTTTTATACAAATTTTGATGATCCGATGAAAAATGAAGGTTTAAATAATTTTTTATTTCCAGAAATTTTGTAGAGAGAGAGAGGAAAGAGAGAGAGACAAACATACAGTTTATTAATCTCTCTAATAACAATTATTATTATTACTATAATAATAATGATAATATTAATAATTAATAATTAATGATAATAGTAATAATAATAATAGTTATTATTATTTTTTTTTAATTTTTAATTTGGGTATGAAATACTAATAATAATATAATAATATAATAATAGTAATAATAATAATAATAATAATAATAATAAATAAATAATGATAATAATAATAATAATAATAATATCAATAATAATAATAATAATAATAATAATAATAATAATAATAATAATAATAATAATAATAATAATAATAATAATAATAATTATTATTATAATAATAATAATAATAATAATAATAATAATAATTATTATTATTATTATTATTATTATTATTATTATTATTATTATTATTTTTATTATTATTATTATTATTTCATACTCAAATTTAAAAATTGGGATACTTTTTCTCCAGAATTAGATAAAGAATCAATCAAATTTCAATTTCTATAAATTTTCCAATGTCTTGAATTTAGTATTAAAAACTAACTTCAATAATTATTAATTTTTAATTCTCATAAAGTTTGATCAATCTTTCATTTCTATAAATTTACCCGAGACAGATATAGAAATATCAATACAGAAGATCGAAAAATTCGCAACAAACTGACTCATTGTGTATCCATCATCCTCCCTTCCGCGTCCGGCAGCGCCTACTCGAGCCGAACGATACAGAAACGAGTAATGGCAAAGTAAGATACAGAACGCGGGAGCAGAAGAGCGAAAGGGACCAATTAACACGCTCGAAAAGACCAGAGGCACGTCGGATAATTGCTCGGTATATTGCCCGGATACCGGCGAGATATTCGATTGCACCGCAACGATAAATATCCCCACTGTACGATTTTCATTATTGTTCCGGCAATATGTAAAAAAAAAAATTTTAAAAAAACCAAAATTAAAAATCTTCAATGAAACCAATTGAAAAAACGCGATTTTAAGACGTGAAGGATTGCATTGTCGTACGTAAGTCCTGATTATTAATTCGTACTAATTAGTATGTGTCTTTAAGGCGTGAAAATATTGTCGCTCCTTCGATAATTGCGAACCATCGATGCGTTTCGTCGTGTCGATTCTCGACCGGGCCACGAGGTCTCTCCGCGCCTACGTCATCCCACGTGTTTGTCTACGTAATTGTCCGATCGCGGGGTACGTGTCATCAAACAGCGGAATCGCGGGATGCACATTGCGCGCCGTAATGACATTCGTATAGCGTAATATACGCATACGCGATTTGTTATAGCGCGACAATCGGATTGTCGAACATCGATCGAGACGATCGTCATAATGATACGAAAGATCGTGATACGTTCAAAGCGGTGCAATGGCGTGTATATACGTATCATCGTGTCCATGCACATGTATATGAAGCATTCCACGTCGAATCAACGGAGTTGTGACACTCGTTTTTATTTCTTTTTCACATAGTTATCTTTTTACTTTTATTGTATTGTTTCATTTTTTGTTCTCGAAAAGCTGCGTTGATGATTTTTCATCATAATTTAGCTTTTTTTTGGACGAGTGTCATACGTAATTGAAATGATTTCGTCAGTCTGGGAAATTAAAAATTTATTTTCAGTGATCGGTGAGGAAACCCGAAGGTTTGAAGAAAAAAAAATTGGGAACATTCGTGTGATGGAATTTTTGTAAAAATGTGTTTGTAAAAGCTTTGAGGTACAAATAATAATAATAATAACAATAATAATAATAATAATAATAATAATAATAATAATAATAATAATAATAATAATAATAATAATAATAATAATAATAATAATAATAATAATAATAATAATAATAATAATAATAATAATAATAATAATAATAATAATAATAATAATAATAATAATAATAATAATAATAATAATAATAATAATAATAATAATAATAATAATAATAATAATAATAATAATAATAATAATAATAATAATAATAATAATAATAATAATAATAATAATAATAATAATAATAATGATAATAATAATCAAATAGAGAAATAATAATACATAATATTCTTATAATATAATAATAATAAGTATTATTATTATTTAGTTTTGACAGGCAGTATAAGAATATAATAATAATAATAAGAATTATTCTTATTATTGTTATGATATTATTATTATTAATTCTCTATTTGATTATTATTATTATTATAATAAATTTTGACTAGCAGTATCAGAATATAATAATAATAATAATAATCAATTAGAGAAATATAATAATGATAGTAATAATAATAATTATTATTATTATTATTTCCGTGTTATAATAATAATAATAATTATTATTATTATTAATAATAATAATAATATTATATTATTAATAATAATAATTATTATTATTAATATTAATAATAATAATAATAATTATTATTATTATTAATAATATAATTATTAATAATAATATTAATAATAATATAATATAATAATAATAATAATAATAATAATAATAATAATAATAATAATAATAATAATAATAATAATAATAATAATAATAATAATAATAATAATAATAATAATAATAATAATAATAATAATAATAATAATAATAATAATAATAATTATTATTATTATTTCTCTATTTGATTATTATTATTATTATATTCTGATACTGCCAGTCAAAACTGAATAATTATGACGAAAATCTGATAACTGATAATGATCCGGTCAATTTGCCGCGGAATGT
>CAXAQZ010000873.1:0-16406 GCA_963971145.1 Sussaba pulchella
TCTCTATCTCTCTATCTCTCTATCTCTCTATCTCTCTATCTCTCTATCTCTCTATCTCTCTATCTCTCTATCTCTCTATCTCTCTATCTCTCTATCTCTCTATCTCTCTATCTCTCTATCTCTCTATCTCTCTATCTCTCTATCTCTCTATCTCTCTATCTCTCTATCTCTCTATCTCTCTATCTCTCTATCTCTCTATCTCTCTATCTCTCTATCTCTCTATCTCTCTATCTCTCTATCTCTCCATCTCTCTATCTCTCTATCTCTCTATCTCTCTATCTCTCTATCTCTCTATCTCTCTATCTGTCTATCTGTCTATCTCTCTATCTCTCTATCTCTCTATCTCTCTATCTCTCTATCTCTCTATCTCTCTATCTCTCTATCTCTCTATCTCTCTATCTCTCTATCTCTCTATCTCTCTATCTCTCTATCTCTCTATCTCTCTATCTCTCTATCTCTCTATCTCTCTATCTCTCTATCTCTCTATCTCTCTATCTCTCTATCTCTCTATCTCTCTATCTCTCTATCTCTCTATCTCTCTATCTCTCTATCTCTCTATCTCTCTATCTCTCTATCTCTCTATCTCTCTATCTCTCTATCTCTCTATTTCTCTATCTCTCTATCTCTCTATCTCTCTATCTCTATATCTCTCTATCTCTCTATCTCTCTATCTCTCTATCTCTCTATCTCTCTATCTCTCTATCTCTCTATCTCTCTATCTCTCTGTCTCTCTATCTCTCTATCTCTCTATATCTCTATCTCTCTATCTCTCTATCTCTCTATCTCTCTATCTCTCTATCTCTCTATCTCTCTATCTCTCTATCTCTCTATCTCTCTATCTCTCTATCTCTCTATCTCTCTATCTCTCTATCTCTCTATCTCTCTATCTCTCTATCTCTCTATCTCTCTATCTCTCTATCTCTCTATCTCTCTATCTGTCTCTCTCTCTATCTCTCTATCTCTCTATCTCTCTATCTCTCTACCTCTCTATCTCTCTATATCTCTATCTCTCTATCTCTCTATCTCTCTATCTCTCTATCTCTCTATCTCTCTATTTCTCTAACTCTCTATTTCTCTATTCTCTATCTTTCTATCTATCTATCTCTCTATCTCTCTATCTTTCTATCTCTCTATCTCTCTATCTCTCTATCTCTCCCTCTCTCTATCTCTCTATCTCTCTATCTTTCTATCTCTCTATCTTCCTTTCTCTCTATCTTTCTATCTCTCTATCTCTCTATCTCTCTATCTCTCTATCTCTCTATCTCTCTATCTCTCTATCACTCTATCTCTCTATCTCTCTATCTCTTATCTCTCTATCTCTCTATCTTTTTTATCTCTCTATCTCTCTATCTCTCTCTCTATCTTTCTATCTCTTCATCTCTTTATCTCTCTATCTCTCTATCTCTCTATCTCTCTATCTCTCAATCTCTCAATCCTCTATCTCTATCTCTCTATCTCTCTATCTCTCTATCTCTCTATCTCTCTATCTCTCTATCTCTCTATCTCTCTCTATCTCTCTATCTCTCTATCTCTCTATCTCTCTATCTCTCTATCTCTCTATCTCTCTATCTCTCTATCTCTCTATCTCTCTATCTCTCTATCTCTCTATCTCTCTATCTCTCTATCTCTCTATCTCTCTATCTCTCTATCTCTCTATCTCTCTATCTCTCTATCTCTCTATCTCTCTATCTCTCTATCTCTCTATCTCTCTATCTCTCTATCTCTCTATCTCTCTATCTCTCTATCTCTCTATCTCTCTATCTCTCTATCTCTCTATCTCTCTATCTCTCTATCTCTCTATCTCTCTATCTCTCTATCTCTCTATCTCTCTATCTCTCTATCTCTCTATCTCTCTATCTCTCTATCTCTCTATCTCTCTATCTCTCTATCTCTCTATCTCTCTATCTCTCTATCTCTCTATCTCTCTATCTCTCTATCTCTCTATCTCTCTATCTCTCTATCTCTCTATCTCTCTATCTCTCTATCTCTCTATCTCTCTATCTCTCTATCTCTCTATCTCTCTATCTCTCTATCTCTCTATCTCTCTATCTCTCTATCTCTCTATCTCTCTATCTCTCTATCTCTCTATCTCTCTATCTCTCTATCTCTCTATCTCTCTATCTCTCTATCTCTCTATCTCTCTATCTCTCTATCTCTCTATCTCTCTATCTCTCTATCTCTCTATCTCTCTATCTCTCTATCTCTCTATCTCTCTATCTCTCTATCTCTCTATCTCTCTATCTCTCTATCTCTCTATCTCTCTATCTCTCTATCTCTCTTTCTCTCTCTCTTTTGATCTCGTGATCTCTCTATCTCTCTATCTCTCTATCTCTCTATCTCTTTATCTCGTGATCTCTCTATCTCTCTATCTCTCTATCTCTCTATCTCTCTATCTCTCTATCTCTCTATCTCTCTATCTCTCTTTCTCTCTCTCTTTTGATCTCGTGATCTCTCTATCTCTCTATCTCTCTATCTCTCTATCTCTTTATCTCGTGATCTCTCTATCTCTCTATCTCTCTATCTCTCTATCTCTCTATCTCTCTATCTCTCTATCTCTCTATCTCTCTACCTCTCTATCTCTCTACCTCTCTATCTCTCTATCTCTCTATCTCTCTATCTCTCTATCTCTCTATCTCTCTATCTCTCTATCTCTCTATCTCTCTATCTCTCTATCTCTCTATCTCTCTATCTCTCTATCTCTCTGTCTCTCTATCTCTCTATCTCTCTATCTCTCTATCTCTCTACTCTCTATCTCTCTATCTCTCTATCTCTCTATCTCTCTATCTCTCTATCTCTCTATCTCTCTATCTCTCTATCTCTCTATCTCTCTATCTCTCTATCTCTCTATCTCTCTATCTCTCTATCTCTCTATCTCTCTATCTCTCTATCTCTCTATCTCTCTATCTCTCTATCTCTCTATCTCTCTATCTCTCTATCTCTCTATCTCTCTATCTCTCTTTCTCTTTCTCTTTTGATCTCTCTATCTCTCTATCTCTCTATCTCTCTATCTCTCTATCTCTCTATCTCTCTATCTCTCTATCTCTTTATCTCGTGATCTCTCTATCTCTCTCTCTCTCTATCTTTCTATCTCTTCATCTCTTTATCTCTCTTTCTCTCTATCTCTCTATCTCTCTATCTCTCTATCTCTCTATCTCTCTATCTCTCTATCTCTCTATCTCTCTATCTTTCTATCTCTCTATCTCTCTATCTCTCTATCTCTCTATCTCTCTATCTCTCTATCTCTCTATCTCTCTATCTCTCTATCTCTCTATCTCTCTATCTCTCTATCTCTCTATCTCTCTATCTCTCTATCTCTCTATCTCTCTATCTCTCTATCTCTCTATCTCTCTATCTCTCTATCTCTCTATATCTCTCTATCTCTCTATCTCTCTATCTCTCTATCTCTCTATCTCTCTATCTCTCTATCTCTCTATCTCTCTATCTCTCTATCTCTCTATCTCTCTATCTCTCTATCTCTCTATCTCTCTATCTCTCTATCTCTCTATCTCTCTATCTCTCTCTATCTCTCTATCTCTCTATCTCTCTATCTCTCTATCTCTCTATCTCTCTATCTCTCTATCTCTCTATCTCTCTATCTCTCTATCTCTCTATCTCTCTATCTCTCTATCTCTCTATCTCTCTATCTCTCTATCTCTCTATCTCTCTATCTCTCTATCTCTCTATCTCTCTATCTCTCTATCTCTCTATCTCTCTATCTCTCTATCTCTCTATCTCTCTATCTCTCTATCTATCTCTCTATCTCTCTATCTCTCTATCTCTCTATCTCTCTATCTCTCTTTTTCTCTCTCTTTTGATCTCGTGATCTCTCTATCTCTCTGTCTCTCTATCTCTTTATCTCGTGATCTCTCTATCTCTCTATCTCTCTATCTCTCTATCTCTCTATCTCTCTATCTCTCTATCTCTCTATCTCTCTATCTCTCTATCTCTCTATCTCTCTATCTCTCTATCTCTCTATCTCTCTATCTCTCTATCTCTCTATCTCTTTATCTCTCTATCTCTCTATCTCTCTATCTCTCTATCTCTCTATCTCTCCATCTCTCTATCTCTCTATCTCTCTATCTCTCTATCTCTCTATCTCTCTATCTCTTGTTGTGCCCACCGACCGTTTTACTGTGATGGAACGGGAAGGGAGGGCGTTTTCATTTAATTATTTATTTTTTGGGGATCTTTTACCGTTAAAGAATTAGAATTCACGTAGAACTAGTTTGTGTGTTGGTTTTTATTACAAGATTACAATGTTCTTTTACAATTTCCGGTACCGACTTGTACCTTTACCGAACCGTGCGTAGCCGGCAGATCCTAAGCACCCGTGGAAGAGTGTAGCTACCGCGGTTCGGGAGTCTCGCTTCGAGCAGCGATTCCAACTTGATCCGAAAAACTTGACTGACGTTGGTCGTCACCCTGGTCATTAATATATCCCTGATCGGAGGGTTAGTAGGTCGACTCGGTCGCTGCACCCGCTTTGATATTAGCCAACGGTGCTGCGCCAGCGAGACTGTGCTGGCGCAATGGCTGCGAACGACGAGCAATCGATCGGGTCATCGACCGAGTCACCGTTTTACAAAATGATGACCGCGGCTTTCGACACTCCCTTAGGAACGTCGAATGCCGCAACTAAATATTCTTTCCGAAATTCTGGGGCACAACACTCCTCCCCCCTAAAAAGTAAAAATTCATTGAGAATTTTAGAAATTAATTTTTACTCCTACTTAACTCCTCACACCAGGATTTCGCAATGCTAGGGGGTAACGGGCGTAACGCTGGCCCAGCTGTCTCGTGAGATCGTCACGAGGCTCTCCTTCTCTCTCTCACGCGCGCACCTCCACCAGGTTGGTGGCCCCGAGGCCCACCGACACAGTTGTGACCGGAGTCGCCGTGGAATTTTGCTGACGAGTGCAAGCTAACACAGGCCGGGGTTACCGCCGTTAACTCACCTAGCGTACACCACCTGATTGCAACTGGCGCGATATCATCGAATTGTTTCTTCCATCTGTTCCTTAAATATATATATATTTTTCCCTATTTTTTTTTTTTTTTTTTTTTATACGCCTCGGCCATTTTACCAACCAACTGATTTCCTTAACGCCTCCTCAGACGACTTAGGCATGAGGGGGTGTACCTCCCCACCCCACAGTGCCCTCTCAACCCTTGTTGGACCGTGGGAGGGGTCGTGATGCCCCGCGCGCTTCTATCGTCGGGGGGAGTGCGGGCATCGCCGCTGCCCAAGCCTTTCACGGTTCCCCCGCCGATGTCTTCGTCGCTCACATGCGACGTATGGAGCTTGCTGCCTCTTGCGTCTCCGTGCTCGACGCGGGCGTCGCCGTCCCTGTTCCTCTTGAGTGGCGGACCGATGTCGCTGTCTGTGTCGCTCCCGCGCGACGATCTTCGCGAACCAGCTTCAGAGGGTTTTTGCAAACTCAGCAATCTTTGGCAATCGGCCTCTGCGCTCGTGTGCGCTATGCGTTCTTCTGGCGCCTTTGCCGTGCCACCGTCTACCGGCTCGGGTTGCGTTATAAGACGGTGCACCGAACACGTGCTCCCGTCCGCGTTGCCGAAGCCCGTTATACGATTATTTCCCCCCGTGGGTGTGTCGCCTGACCCCGTGGTGACGTTAGGTACCGCTGCGTGTATTTCCACGACGCCAACGAATTTACTTTTCACTCCCGTGTGGGCTATTGTTTTACGACGCGGGGGTGACTCCTCGGTCACCCTTCCGTCGATCAGCGGCATCTCATGACCGTAGATTTTTATCTTTTCGCCGCCGTAGATATCAACGTTATGTTTTCTGAGAAAGTCCATCCCCAGTACCCCAGGTACCTGCAACGCTAACTCGTCGGTTACGACAAAGAAAGGGTGTTTAACGTTGACTGCGGGTAAATTGAGAGTCAGTTCCACGACACCCTTCGGTCTGAACTTCCGGCCGGAAATTCCCATAAGCTCCACGTTACAGTCCTTAACCGCTGTTTCGGGCAGCAGGCTGCTTGCCCTGATGACGCAGCACTGAGCCCCCGTATCGGCCTTCAGGGTCAGTAGTCCTTCGACGGCATCCGCTGACTCGACTACGAAATCACTCACTGCGCTGCCGGCAGGCAGAGTGATCGGGAACGTTTGCAGGGGAGCTGGAACAGCTCCAACCGATAACGTTAGTACGTCCAAGGTTCCTATGGTCCTCTTCCCCACTACCCCCGTATCAGTGTATGATTGGGACTCGCGTCCGGCCCCCTGTTCGTCGCTGGACCCTCCTCCGTCGGATTGGGATTTCTCTCCGCCGCTTCCGCTGCCTCTCCGCTGGTTCCATCGACGCTTCCTGCAGTCCCGAGCGACATGTCCTGACCTCTTGCAATACCTGCAAAAAACTTCGACCTGGTCCACGGCCTTGGCCGCCTGCGGTAGAATTGTACGTTTGGATTTTTGCGTACAGTCTCGACTTAGGTGCCCCGGCTCCCCGCAGTTGTAGCAGCGCCTTTCCTCGTCGACTTTTCCCTGCGGGGTCGTAGGTTTACGTGTGGTGTGGTTCCGTGACCCCCCAAAACCTCTTGGGTTGACCAGGTTCTCGATCTCCTTCGCCCCGGTCACGGCCTCATGGAGGGTGGAGTAATTCCTCGCCCTCACGAGCATCTGCACCTGCCCCTGCAGTCCATTCTCGAAGATAGCCTGCGCGCATTTCCGCGTAGAATCCTCGAGCGTACGAGCATCCCTCTCCGATGCAACGTTCTCGGTCAACTTAGTTACCAATTCCGTGGTAAGGTTCTCGGTGCGAGCCGCATATGCGGCGACATTTTCCTCGGCGCCCTGCCGCAGGGAGTGGAACTCCACCTGGAGGGCCGACAGCGACTTGCGCTGACCGTAGAGCGCCTCCAGCTCCGTCCGCAACTCCTTAACAGTATAAATATTCTTGTGCCGCAACTCCTGTGAAGCCCTTCCGGTGATGTGACTCGACAATATCAACTCCAAGAACAGGCCCTGATCCTCCCAGTGCACCCTCCTTTGAACCGTCTCGCAGGAGTAGAGGAAGGCATCCAGCTCGTCGGGCCCCCCTCCATGGAATTTCAGCACGGTCTTGAGGGCTGCTTCCAACGTCAGCATCCCTCCTTGTCGTGGAGCAGACGACCCAGCGTCTCGCGGAGCACCTGCTTCCGCCCTACGCTGACTTACATTCGCCTCTAACTCCGCTACTCGGGCCTGTAGTGCCCGTATCAGCTCATACGGGTCGCTGTTTACCTCCCGCAGTATCGCGGTAAGGTCTCGTTGCGCCCCCGTGGACCCTCGCGATAACCGATCCCGTCGTCGGTCCAACTCCCGTTGCATCGCCGCGATGGCATCCCTTTCGTCGAGTTGCGCTCCCCCGTCGTCCCGCGGCGGCAGTAGCTCAGGCGGTCGCGTCGTGCGGCGGGGTATTGCCCCACGACCGCCCCCTGCAGCCCCCCTCCCGGTCGGCATCGTGTCACGCATCATCGCACCTATCTCATCGTCGATCATTTGCTCCGACACCTGACGGGAGAATATTCCGCGTGGGGGGTGCAGGTCCGTCTCCCCGTCGCTGTGTTCGGTGAAGGACGTTCCCCGTCGAGGGTTGACTCCAAACTGGCCCCGTAGGCTCTCCGCAAGGGCAGCCTGCCTCTCCCCGGGTAATCCACCCCGCGGGGAAAGCCGCTGCGCTAGTGCGTTTCTCGTCCGCATTGTAATATCTCCGAGGGCAGCCTCCAGGCTGGCCATAGCCCCCACTCCGTCCGACGGGAGCTGACTCTCCTCAGAGTGGCCCCGACGGGGATGAAGAGGACGATCGTTGTTTTCCATTTTAACCCCTTTTTTCCTATGTGGTTGCAACGGAATTTAACCCTGTCCCCGGCTACTGGCTTCGTTCCCTCTTCTCCGACAACTCGCCACCGGCCTTGGTTGAGTTGTACCAGCGATTACACCGACGTCTGCGTGTCGGGTCTCACTACTGGGTTTCGTGTGTGTGCCTGCGTTTGACTCACGCGCACACCGACCGTCTGTACTTATAAGTTCACCGTTTACACGCACTGATTCTACTACGGCAGATCCCACCGCTGCCACCAAAATGTTGTGCCCACCGACCGTTTTACTGTGATGGAACGGGAAGGGAGGGCGTTTTCATTTAATTATTTATTTTTTGGGGATCTTTTACCGTTAAAGAATTAGAATTCACGTAGAACTAGTTTGTGTGTTGGTTTTTATTACAAGATTACAATGTTCTTTTACAATTTCCGGTACCGACTTGTACCTTTACCGAACCGTGCGTAGCCGGCAGATCCTAAGCACCCGTGGAAGAGTGTAGCTACCGCGGTTCGGGAGTCTCGCTTCGAGCAGCGATTCCAACTTGATCCGAAAAACTTGACTGACGTTGGTCGTCACCCTGGTCATTAATATATCCCTGATCGGAGGGTTAGTAGGTCGACTCGGTCGCTGCACCCGCTTTGATATTAGCCAACGGTGCTGCGCCAGCGAGACTGTGCTGGCGCAATGGCTGCGAACGACGAGCAATCGATCGGGTCATCGACCGAGTCACCGTTTTACAAAATGATGACCGCGGCTTTCGACACTCCCTTAGGAACGTCGAATGCCGCAACTAAATATTCTTTCCGAAATTCTGGGGCACAACACTCTCTATCTCTCTATCTCTCTATCTCTCTATCTCTCTATCTCTCTATCTCTCTATCTCTCTATCTCTCTATCTCTCTATCTCTCTATCTCTCTATCTCTCTATCTCTCTATCTCTCTATCTCTCTATCTCTCTATCTCTCTATCTCTCTATCTCTCTATCTCTCTATCTCTCTATCTCTCTATCTCTCTATCTCTCTATCTCTCTATCTCTCTATCTCTCTATCCCTCTATCTCTCTATCTCTCTATCTCTCTATCTCTCTATCTCTCTATCTCTCTATCTCTCTATCTCTCTATCTCTCTATCTCTCTATCTCTCTATCTCTCTATCTCTCTATCTCTCTATCTCTCTATCTCTCTATCTCTCTATCTCTCTATCTCTCTATCTCTCTATCTCTCTATCTCTCTATCTCTCTATCTCTCTATCTCTCTATCTCTCTATCTCTCTATCTCTCTATCTCTCTATCTCTCTATCTCTCTATCTCTCTATCTCTCTATCTCTGTATCTCTGTATCTCTCTATCTCTCTATCTCTCTATCTCTCTATCTCTCTATCTCTCTATCTCTCTATCTCTCTATCTCTCTATCTCTCTATCTCTCTATCTCTCTATCTCTCTATCTCTCTATCTCTCTATCTCTCTATCTCTCTATCTCTCTATCTCTCTATCTCTCTATCTCTCTATCTCTCTATCTCTCTATCTCTCTATCTCTCTATCTCTCTATCTCTCTATCTCTCTATCTCTCTATCTCTCTATCTCTCTATCTCTCTATCTCTCTATCTCTCTATCTCTCTATCTCTCTATCTCTCTATCTCTCCATCTCTCTATCTCTCAATCTCTCTATCTCTCTATTTCTCTATCTCTCTATCTCTCTATCTCTCTATCTCTCTATCTCTCTATTTCTCTATCTCTCTATCTCTTTATCTCTCTATCTCTCTATCTCTCTATCTCTCTATCTCTCTATCTCTCTATCTCTCTATCTCTCTATCTCTCTATCTCTCTATCTCTCGATCTCTCTATCTTTCTATCTCTCTATCTCTCTATCTCTCTATCTCTCTATTTTTCTATCTTCCTATCTCTCTATCTCTCTATCTCTCTATCTCTCTATCTCTCTATCTCTCTATCTCTCTATCTCTCTATCTCTCTATCTCTCTATCTCTCTATCTCTCTATCTCTCTATCTCTCTATCTCTCTATCTCTCTATCTCTCTATCTCTCTATCTCTCTATCTCTCTATCTCTTTATCTCTCTATCTCTCTATCTCTCTATCTCTCTATCTCTTCATCTCTCCATCTCTCCATCTCTCCATCTCTCCATCTCTCCATCTCTCCATCTCTCCATCTCTCCATCTCTTCATCTCTCTATCTCTCTATCTCCCTATCTGTTCCAGCTCTCTAGCTCTCTATCTCTCTGTTCCTGTATCTCTCTATCTCTCTATCTCTCCATCTCTCCATCTCTCCATCTCTTCATCTCTCTATCTCTCTATCTCCCTATCTGTTCCAGCTCTCTAGCTCTCTATCTCTCTGTTCCTGTATCTCTCTATCTCTCTATCTCTCCATCTCTCCATCTCTCCATCTCTTCATCTCTCTATCTCTCTATCTCTCTATCTCTCTATCTCCCTATCTGTTCCAGCTCTCTAGCTCTCTATCTCTCTGTTCCTCTATCTCTCTATCTCTCTATCTCTCTATCTCTCTATCTCTCTATCTCTCTATCTCTCTATCTCTCTATCTCTCTATCTCTCTATCTCTCTATCTCTCTATCTCTCTATCTCTCTATCTCTCTATCTCTCTATCTCTCTATCTCTCTATCTCTCTATCTCTCTATCTCTCTATGTCTCTATCTCTCTATCTCTCTATCTCTCTATCTCTCTATCTCTCTATCTCTCTATCTCTCTATCTCTCTATCTCTCTATCTCTCTATCTCTCTATCTCTCTATCTCTCTATCTCTCTATCTCTCTATCTCTCTATCTCTCTATCTCTCTATCTCTCTATCTCTCTATCTCTCTATCTCTCTATCTCTCTATCTCTCTATCTCTCTATCTCTCTATCTCTCTATCTCTCTATCTCTCTATCTCTCTATCTCTCTATCTCTCTATCTCTCTATCTCTCTATCTCTCTATCTCTCTATCTCTCTATCTCTCTATCTCTCTATCTCTCTATCTCTCTATCTCTCTATCTCTCTATCTCTCTATCTCTCTATCTCTCTATCTCTCTATCTCTCTATCTCTCTATCTCTCTATCTCTCTATCTCTCTATCTCTCTATCTCTCTATCTCTCTATCTCTCTATCTCTCTATCTCTCTATCTCTCTATCTCTCTATCTCTCTATCTCTCTATCTCTCTATCTCTCTATCTCTCTATCTCTCTATCTCTCTATCTCTCTATCTCTCTATCTCTCTATCTCTCTATCTCTCTATCTCTCTATCTCTCTATCTCTCTATCTCTCTATCTCTCTATCTCTCTATCTCTCTATCTCTCTATCTCTCTATCTCTCTATCTCTCTATCTCTCTATCTCTCTATCTCTCTATCTCTCTATCTCTCTATCTCTCTATCTCTCTATCTCTCTATCTCTCTATCTCTCTATCTCTCTATCTCTCTATCTCTCTATCTCTCTATCTCTCTATCTCTCTATCTCTCTATCTCTCTATCTCTCTATCTCTCTATCTCTCTATCTCTCTATCTCTCTATCTCTCTATCTCTCTATCTCTCTATCTCTCTATCTCTCTATCTCTCTATCTCTCTATCTCTCTATCTCTCTATCTCTCTATCTCTCTATCTCTCTATCTCTCTATCTCTCTATCTCTCTATCTCTCTATCTCTCTATCTCTCTATCTCTCTATCTCTCTATCTCTCTATCTCTCTATCTCTCTATCTCTCTATCTCTCTATCTCTCTATCTCTCTATCTCTCTATCTCTCTATCTCTCTATCTCTCTATCTCTCTATCTCTCTATCTCTCTATCTCTCTATCTCTCTATCTCTCTATCTCTCTATCTCTCTATCTCTCTATCTCTCTATCTCTCTATCTCTCTATCTCTCTATCTCTCTATCTCTCTATCTCTCTATCTCTCTATCTCTCTATCTCTCTATCTCTCTATCTCTCTATCTCTCTATCTCTCTATCTCTCTATCTCTCTATCTCTCTATCTCTCTATCTCTCTATCTCTCTATCTCTCTATCTCTCTATCTCTCTATCTCTCTATCTCTCTATCTCTCTATCTCTCTATCTCTCTATCTCTCTATCTCTCTATCTCTCTATCTCTCTATCTCTCTATCTCTCTATCTCTCTATCTCTCTATCTCTCTATCTCTCTATCTCTCTATCTCTCTATCTCTCTATCTCTCTATCTCTCTATCTCTCTATCTCTCTATCTCTCTATCTCTCTATCTCTCTATCTCTCTATCTCTCTATCTCTCTATCTCTCTATCTCTCTATCTCTCTATCTCTCTATCTCTCTATCTCTCTATCTCTCTATCTCTCTATCTCTCTATCTCTCTATCTCTCTATCTCTCTATCTCTCTATCTCTCTATCTCTCTATCTCTCTATCTCTCTATCTCTCTATCTCTCTATCTCTCTATCTCTCTATCTCTCTATCTCTCTATCTCTCTATCTCTCTATCTCTCTATCTCTCTATCTCTCTATCTCTCTATCTCTCTATCTCTCTATCTCTCTATCTCTCTATCTCTCTATCTCTCTATCTCTCTATCTCTCTATCTCTCTATCTCTCTATCTCTCTATCTCTCTATCTCTCTATCTCTCTATCTCTCTATCTCTCTATCTCTCTATCTCTCTATCTCTCTATCTCTCTATCTCTCTATCTCTCTATCTCTCTATCTCTCTATCTCTCTATCTCTCTATCTCTCTATCTCTCTATCTCTCTATCTCTCTATCTCTCTATCTCTCTATCTCTCTATCTCTCTATCTCTCTATCTCTCTATCTCTCTATCTCTCTATCTCTCTATCTCTCTATCTCTCTATCTGTCTATCTCTCTATCTCTCTATCTGTCTATCTCTCTATCTCTCTATCTCTCTATCTCTCTATCTCTCTATCTCTCTATCTCTCTATCTCTCTATCTCTCTATCTCTCTATCTCTCTATCTCTCTATCTCTCTATCTCTCTATCTCTCTATCTCTCTATCTCTCTATCTCTCTATCTCTCTATCTCTCTATCTCTCTATCTCTCTATCTCTCTATCTCTCTATCTCTCTATCTCTCTATCTCTCTATCTCTCTATCTCTCTATCTCTCTATCTCTCTATCTCTCTATCTCTCTATCTCTCTATCTCTCTATCTCTCTATCTCTCTATCTCTCTATCTCTCTATCTCTCTATCTCTCTATCTCTCTATCTCTCTATCTCTCTATCTCTCTAACTCTCTAACTCTCTATCTCTCTATCTCTCTATCTCTCTATCTCTCTATCTCTCTATCTCTCTATCTCTCTATCTCTCTATCTCTCTATCTCTCTATCTCTCTATCTCTCTATCTCTCTATCTCTCTATCTCTCTATCTCTCTATCTCTCTATCTCTCTATCTCTCTATCTCTCTATCTCTCTATCTCTCTATCTCTCTATCTCTCTATCTCTCTATCTCTCTATCTCTCTATCTCTCTATCTCTCTATCTCTCTATCTCTCTATCTCTCTATCTCTCTATCTCTCTATCTCCCTATCTCTCTATCTCTCTATCTCTCTATCTCTCTATCTCTCTATCTCTCTATCTCTCTATCTCTCTATCTCTCTATCTCTCTATCTCTCTATCTCTCTATCTCTCTATTTCTCTATCTCTCTATCTCTCTATCTCTCTATCTCTCTAACTCTCTATCTCTCTATCTCTCTATCTCTCTATCTCTCGATCTCTTTATATCTCTATCTCTCTATCTCTCGATCTCTTTATATCTCTATCTCTCTATCTCTCTATCTCTCTTACTCTCTATCTCTCTATCTCTCTATCTCTCTATCTCTCTATCTCTCTATCTCTCTATCTCTCTATCTCTCTATCTCTCTATCTCTCTATCTCTCTATCTCTCTATCTCTCTATCTCTCTATCTCTCTATCTCTCTATCTCTCTATCTCTCTATCTCTCTATCTCTCTATCTCTCTATCTCTCTATCTCTCTATCTCTCTATCTCTCTATCTCTCTATCTCTCTATCTCTCTATCTCTCTATCTCTCTATCTCTCTATCTCTCTATCTCTCTATCTCTCTATCTCTCTATCTCTCTATCTCTCTATCTCTCTATCTCTCTATCTCTCTATCTCTCTATCTCTCTATCTCTCTATCTCTCTATCTCTCTCTCTCCTTATCTCTCTATCTCTCTATCTCTCTATCTCTCTATCTCTCTATCTCTCTATCTCTCTATCTCTCTATCTCTCTATCTCTCTATCTCTCTATCTCTCTATCTCTCTATCTCTCTATCTCTCTATCTCTCTATCTCTCTATCTCTCTATCTCTCTATCTCTCTATCTCTCTATCTCTCTATCTCTCTATCTCTCCATCTCTCTATCTCTCTATCTCTCTATCTCTCTATCTCTCTATCTCTCTATCTCTCTATCTCTCTATCTCTCTATCTCTCTATCTCTCTATCTCTCTATCTCTCTATCTCTCTATCTCTCTATCTCTCTATCTCTCTATCTCTCTATCTCTCTATCTCTCTATCTCTCTATCTCTCTATCTCTCTATCTCTCTATCTCTCTATCTCTCTATCTCTCTATCTCTCTATCTCTCTTTCTCTCTCTCTTTTGATCTCGTGATCTCTCTATCTCTCTATCTCTCTATCTCTCTATCTCTTTATCTCGTGATCTCTCTATCTCTCTATCTCTCTATCTCTCTATCTCTCTATCTCTCTATCTCTCTACCTCTCTATCTCTCTATCTCTCTATCTCTCTATCTCTCTATCTCTCTATCTCTCTATCTCTCTATCTTTCTATCTCTCTATCTCTCTATCTCTCTATCTCTCTATCTCTCTATCTCTCTATCTTTCTATTTCTCTATCTCTCTATCTCTCTATCTCTTTATCTCTCTTTCTCTCTATCTCTCTATCTCTCTATCTCTCTATCTCTCTATCTCTCTATCTCTCTATCTCTTTATCTCTCTATCTCTCTATCTCTCTATCTCTCTGTCTCTCTATCTCTCTATCTCTCTATCTCTCTATCTCTCTATCTCTCTATCTCTCTATCTCTCTATCTCTCTATCTCTCTATCTCTCTATCTCTCTATCTCTCTATCTCTCTATCTCTCTATCTCTCTATCTCTCTATCTCTCTATCTCTCTATCTCTCTATCTCTCTATCTCTCTATCTCTCTATCTCTCTATCTCTCTATCTCTCTATCTCTCTATCTCTCTATCTCTCTATCTCTCTATCTCTCTATCTCTCTATCTCTCTATCTCTCTATCTCTCTATCTCTCTATCTCTCTATCTCTCTATCTCTCTATCTCTCTATCTCTCTATCTCTCTATCTCTCTATCTCTCTATCTCTCTATCTCTCTATCTCTCTATCTCTCTATCTCTCTATCTCTCTATCTCTCTATCTCTCTATCTCTCTATCTCTCTATCTCTCTATCTCTCTATCTCTCTTTCTCTTTCTCTTTTGATCTCGTGATCTCTCTATCTCTCTATCTCTCTATCTCTCTATCTCTCTATCTCTCTATCTCTCTATCTCTTTATCTCGTGATCTCTCTATCTCTCTCTCTCTCTATCTTTCTATCTCTTCATCTCTTTATCTCTCTTTCTCTCTATCTCTCTATCTCTCTATCTCTCTATCTCTCTATCTCTCTATCTCTCTATCTCTCTATCTCTCTATCTCTCTATCTCTCTATCTCTCTATCTTTCTATCTCTCTATCTCTCTATCTCTCTATCTCTCTATCTCTCTATCTCTCTATCTCTCTATCTCTCTATCTCTCTATCTCTCTATCTCTCTATCTCTCTATCTCTCTATCTCTCTATCTCTCTATCTCTCTATCTCTCTATCTCTCTATCTCTCTATCTCTCTATCTCTCTATCTCTCTATCTCTCTATCTCTCTATCTCTCTATCTCTCTATCTCTCTATCTCTCTATCTCTCTATCTCTCTATCTCTCTATCTCTCTATCTCTCTATCTCTCTATCTCTCTATCTCTCTATATCTCTCTATCTCTCTATCTCTCTATCTCTCTATCTCTCTATCTCTCTATCTCTCTATCTCTCTATCTCTCTATCTCTCTATCTCTCTATCTCTCTATCTCTCTATCTCTCTATCTCTCTATCTCTCTATCTCTCTATCTCTCTATCTCTCTATCTCTCTATCTCTCTATCTCTCTATCTCTCTATCTCTCTATCTCTCTATCTCTCTATCTCTCTATCTCTCTATCTCTCTATCTCTCTATCTCTCTATCTCTCTATCTCTCTATCTCTCTATCTCTCTATCTCTCTATCTCTCTATCTCTCTATCTCTCTATCTCTCTATCTCTCTATCTCTCTATCTCTCTATCTCTCTATCTCTCTATCTCTCTATCTCTCTATCTCTCTATCTCTCTATCTCTCTATCTCTCTATCTCTCTATCTCTCTATCTCTCTATCTCTCTATCTCTCTATCTCTCTATCTCTCTATCTCTCTATCTCTCTATCTCTCTATCTCTCTATCTCTCTATCTCTCTATCTCTCTATCTCTCTATCTCTCTATCTCTCTATCTCTCTTTCTCTCTCTCTTTTGATCTCGTGATCTCTCTATCTCTCTGTCTCTCTATCTCTTTATCTCGTGATCTCTCTATCTCTCTATCTCTCTATCTCTCTATCTCT
>CAXAQZ010000874.1:0-7500 GCA_963971145.1 Sussaba pulchella
CGTGGTTGTATTATTATGATTGCCTCGTTCGAATATAAGCGAGATGCATCAGAAATTATGTACATCGGTTGAAAAAGCTTACATATCGCACATAACGGTAGCAGATGGAGCAAGCACAGCGACAAATACGATCGCGGTTTAAATTTGTGCTTACAACCCAGCTTCGCCCAGCGTGTGTTACCTTAATCGTTGTACCAATGATAATTTCGCAATCTCGTCTCGCTAAAAACAGTTTTATTTATTTTTGACTTAAAAAAGACAATATAATAAATAATATTTCTTTTTCGATGCGTCAGCATCTTCATGTTATTAAAGCATTTCGTACACTTTTTGTTTGTTTCGCTGCTATTTTATAAAGCGAGCGTTGTACGTTAATGATCCTTCCGCAGGTTCACCTACGGAAACCTTGTTACGACTTTTACTTCTCTAAATGATCAAGTTTGGTCATCTTCCCAGCAACATCGGCAATGCCGTAACATTGCCGCGCACCAGTCCGAAGACCTCACTAAATCATTCAATCGGTAGTAGCGACGGGCGGTGTGTACAAAGGGCAGGGACGTAATCAACGCGAGCTTATGACTCGCGCTTACTGGGAATTCCTCGTTCATGGGAATAATTGCAAGCCCCAATCCCTAGCACGAAGGAGGTTCAGCGGGTACCCGGGCCTTTCGGCCAGGGAAGACACGCTGATTCCTTCAGTGTAGCGCGCGTGCGGCCCAGAACATCTAAGGGCATCACAGACCTGTTATTGCTCAATCTCGTGCGGCTAGAAGCCGCCTGTCCCTCTAAGAAGATTTGTTTGTACGTCGGTAGTAAAAACCACCCAACCGAAGCCGGGGGCCTTCGAGATACCAGAAAGTACGCCTATTTAGCAGGCTAGAGTCTCGTTCGTTATCGGAATTAACCAGACAAATCGCTCCACCAACTAAGAACGGCCATGCACCACCACCCACCGAATCAAGAAAGAGCTATCAATCTGTCAATCCTTCCGGTGTCCGGGCCTGGTGAGGTTTCCCGTGTTGAGTCAAATTAAGCCGCAGGCTCCACTCCTGGTGGTGCCCTTCCGTCAATTCCTTTAAGTTTCAGCTTTGCAACCATACTTCCCCCGGAACCCAAAAGCTTTGGTTTCCCGGAAGCTGCCCGCCGAGTCATCGGAGGAACTTCGGCGGATCGCTAGCTGGCATCGTTTATGGTTAGAACTAGGGCGGTATCTGATCGCCTTCGAACCTCTAACTTTCGTTCTTGATTAATGAAAACATTTTTGGCAAATGCTTTCGCTTCTGTCCGTCTTGCGACGATCCAAGAATTTCACCTCTAACGTCGCAATACGAATGCCCCATCTGTCCTATTAATCATTACCTCGGGGTTCCGAAAACCAACAAAATAGAACCGAGGTCCTATTCCATTATTCCATGCACACAGTATTCAGGCAAAGTTAGCCTGCTTTAAGCACTCTAATTTGTTCAAAGTAAACGTACCGGCCCACCTCGACACTCAGTAAAGAGCACCGCGATGGGATATTAGTTGGACCGCCCCGTGAGGAGCTAAGCCCACCGGTAGGACGTCTCACGGCATGCTAGTTAAACACCGCGAGCGGTGAACCAACATCGTGACACACAGATTCAACTACGAGCTTTTTAACCGCAACAACTTTAATATACGCTATTGGAGCTGGAATTACCGCGGCTGCTGGCACCAGACTTGCCCTCCCAATGGATCCTCGTTAAAGGATTTAAAGTGTACTCATTCCGATTACGGGGCCTCGGATGAGTCCCGTATCGTTATTTTTCGTCACTACCTCCCCGTGCCGGGAGTGGGTAATTTGCGCGCCTGCTGCCTTCCTTGGATGTGGTAGCCGTTTCTCAGGCTCCCTCTCCGGATCGAACCCTGATTCCCCGTTACCCGTTACAACCATGGTAGGCGCAGAACCTACCATCGACAGTTGATAAGGCAGACATTTGAAAGATGCGTCGCCGGTACGAGACCGTGCGATCAGCACAAAGTTATTCAGAGTCACCAAGGTAAACGGTGGACGAGCGAACCCGCCACCGATTGGTTTTGATCTAATAAAAGCGTTCCTCTCCATCTCTGGTCGGAACTCTGGTTTGCATGTATTAGCTCTAGAATTACCACAGTTATCCAAGTAAATGTGTGTACGATCTAAGGAACCATAACTGATTTAATGAGCCATTCGCGGTTTCACCTTAATACGGCATGTACTGAGACATGCATGGCTTAATCTTTGAGACAAGCATATGACTACTGGCAGGATCAACCAGGGAGCTTCGTTCGAAATTTATCTCACGAGATAGCTCAGAATATCGACCGTTAGATCTTTATACCTTTTCGTTTCTCGAAGTGTTTTTTCCCCAGATACTCGACGAGGAGTGACTGGGGACACTCTTTGTTCATTTAAAATTTTTAATTTATTTATTTTCGACTCGGTTGCGGTGTCTTTCACAATGAAAAAGACCCTTGACAACTCAGCACGGATTGCATCTTTCTATCCTTCCTCCTTCTTCCTTCTCATATATTTATTTCTTATTATTGTGCGAACCCGCTATCGCACTCTCGTCAATTTTCTCGTTTATAAAACCACATAAACTCTTATATAATGCTGGAAATTTTATATTCTCAGCGTCTCGACGTGCCCTCTTTTGAGGCACGTATTTTTGTATTTATGTTTGCAATATATCAGGAATTCATGGTGAAGTCCATCATTCATATTGATATTCTCGCCCGGAACAGGGTGAGTCGATGCTCGGTATAAGTTTATTAACAACTCGTGTTGAAAAACTTTCATCGCCGTAGCGTGTACCACGTAAGAGCCATTTGGTCATAGACGCCGACTCGTGGTAATGCTGAGTTATAGTATGTAACCGATGATCGGACGGTAAGCGGTGACCGAACCGTCGCCTCGACTCCTCTTATAGTACCGAGCTGGGGCGCCTGCGGTTCGGCGAACGACGGCTTATACATGGGGCGCAGGGCGGCCGTACTAGCGTTGAACGGCCCGGACGGGCTCCGTGCGCTCGGACTTAGAAAAAAAACGGGCGTCAAAAACACGAAAATGTTCGCCTCGTTGGAAATGGAGTAATGAAATGATGGAATCGTCGCTACAAGGTTATAACATTTTAAACATGATAAGTCATCATTTATATATATATTTGATTTTACCAAAATTTTTCCGAATCTAATTGCTCAAAAACAAAAAAAAATAATTACCGTCTATTTCAAATTTTTAATGATTCAATTTATGCGAAAAAGATAGAATCTTATATAAACAGTATGGAAAGTAAGATTGATAAAGTCGACTATATTAATTTATCGAATAACGATGAATAAAATTTGACGCGTAGACCGATCGCTCGTTTATAAAATTCTAAAAATTCAAAAATTCTTGTTAAACGTGAACAACGTTATGAATTGTAATTGAATCGAAAAAGTTTGTTTTGACAATAAAAACCGATCAACGATAAGTGAATTTTGAATCCACACGTAGACCGATCGCATGTACATTGAGTTGACGCGTAGACCGACCGCACTCGGGAATAATCCACGCGTAGACCGACCGCGACCAGAGTTGTTCGACGCGTAGACCGATCGCATGTACATTGGGTTGACGCGTAGACCGACCGCACTCGGGAATAATCCACGCGTAGACCGACCGCGACCAGAGTTGTTCGACGCGTAGACCGATCGCTTTCTCGAAAAGTAAAAAAAACATAACTTTCTTCTTATTGCATTAACGTAACAATCAATATCGAAACGTGGTTAAAAAAGTTTTTTTAAAATTATTTTTTCATCGAAATGAAATAAATAAACCTTCATTTTTCGACCGTAGATCGACCGCTTTTTCTTAAAACCAAACAAAAAAAAAAAAAAAATTCGTTGTAAAATAATAAGAACATTAAAATTATTCCAGGCGTAGACCGATCGGTTTTTCTGAAATTCGAAAAAAAAAAAAATTTCTTTCATGAAACGCGAAAACCATTTTGACCTAAAATTTATTCTAATAAATTAATGAAAAAAAATTGGTATCGAAAAACGAAAGAGGATTTTAAAATCCACACGTAGACCGATCGCATGTACATTGAGTTTACGCGTAGACCGACCGCACTCGGGAATAATCCACGCGTAGACCGACCGCGACCAGAGTTGTTCGACGCGTAGACCGATCGCATGTACATTGAGTTGACGCGTAGACCGACCGCACTCGGGAATAATCCACGCGTAGACCGACCGCGACCAGAGTTGTTCGACGCGTAGACCGATCGCTTTCTCGAAAAGTAAAAAAACATAACTTTCTTCTTATCGCATTAACGTAACAATCAATATCTAAACGTGGTTAAAAAGTTTTTTTAAAAATTATTTTTTCATCGAAATGAAATAAATAAACCTTCATTTTTCGACCGTAGATCGACCGCTTTTTCTTGAAACCAAACAAAAAAAAAAAAAAATTCGTTTGTAAAATAATAAGAACATTAAAATTATTCCAGGCGTAGACCGATCGGTTTTTCTGAAATTCGAAAAAAAAAAAAATTTCTTTCATGAAACGCGAAACCATTTTGACCTAAAATTTATTCTAATAAATTAATGAAAAAAAATTGGTATCGAAAAACGAAAGAGGATTTTAAAATCCACACGTAGACCGATCGCGTGTACATTGAGTTTACGCGTAGACCGACCGCACTCGGGAATAATCCACGCGTAGACCGACCGCGACCAGAGTTGTTCGACGCGTAGACCGATCGCATGTACATTGGGTTGACGCGTAGACCGATCGCCCTCGGAAATATCCACTCGTAGACCGACCGCGACCAGAGTTGTTCGACGCGTAGACCGATCGCATTCTCGAAAAGTAAAAGAACATAACTTTCTTCTTATCGCATTAACGTAACGATCAATATCGAAACGTGCTTAAAAATTTTTTTTTTTAATTATTTTTCCATCGGAATGAAATGAATAAACCTTAAATTTTTACCCGTAGATCGACCTTTTTTTCTTGAACCCAAAAAAAAAAAAAAAAATTCGGTTGTAAAATAATAAGAACATTAAAATGATTCCAGGCGTAGACCGATCGGTTTTTTTGAAATTCGAAAATGAAGAAAAAATTTTTTCATGAAACGCGAAAAAAATTTGACCTAAAATTTATTCTAATGAATTGATGAAAAAAATTGATATCGAAAAACGAAAGAGGAATTTAAAATCCACACGTAGACGATCGCATGTATATTGAGTTGACGCGTAGACCGACCGCACTCGGAAATAATCCACGCGTAGACCGACCGCGACAGAGTTGTTCGACGCGTAAACCGATCGCATGTACATTGAGTTGACGCGTAGACCGATCGCACTCGGGAATAATCCACGCGTAGACCGACCGCGACCAGAGTTGTTCGACGCGTAGACCGATCGCTTTCTCGAAAAGTAAAAAAACATAACTTTCTTCTTATCGCATTAACGTAACAATCAATATCAAAACGTGGTTAAAAATTTTTTTTCAAATTATTTTTTCATCGAAATGAAATAAATAAACCTTCATTTTTCGACCGTAGATCGACCGCTTTTTCTTGAAACCAAAGAAAAAAAAAAAAAATTCGTTTGTAAAATAATAAGAACATTAAAATTATTCCAGGCGTAGACCGATCGGTTTTTCTGAAATTCGAAAAAAAAAAAAATTTCTTTCATGAAACGCGAAAACCATTTTGACCTAAAATTTATTCTAATAAATTGATAAAAAAAAATTGGTATCGAAAAACGAAAGAGGATTTTAAAATCCACACGTAGACCGATCGCATGTACATTGAGTTGACGCGTAGACCGACCGCACTCCGGAATAATCCACGCGTAGACCGACGCAACAGAGTTGTTCGACGCGTAGACCGATCGCATGTACATTGAGTTGACGCGTAGACCGATCGCCCTCGGAAATAATCCACGCGTAGACCGACCGCGACCAGAGTTGTTCGACGCGTAGACCGATCGCATTCTCGAAAAGTAAAAGAACATAACTTTCTTCTTATCGCATTAACGTAATAATCAATATCAAAACGTGCTTAAAAATTTTTTTTTTTAAATTATTTTCCATCGGAATGAAATGAATAAACCTTAAATTTTTACCCGTAGATCGACCTTTTTTTCTTGAACCAAAAAAAAAAAAAAAATTCGGTTGTAAAATAATAAGAATATTAAAATGATTCCAGGCGTAGACCGATCGGTTTTTTGAAATTCAAAAATGAAGAAAAAATTTTTCATGAAACGCGAAAACCAATTTGACCTAAAATTTATTCTAATGAATTGATGAAAAAAATTGATATCGAAAAACGAAAGAGGAATTTAAAATCCACACGTAGACCGATCGCATGTATATTGAGTTGACGCGTAGACCGACCGCACTCGGAAATAATCCACGCGTAGACCGACCGCGACCAGAGTTGTTCGACGCGTAGACCGATCGCATGTACATTGAGTTGACGCGTAGACCGATCGCACTCGGGAATAATCCACGCGTAGACCGACCGCGACCAGAGTTGCTCGACGCGTAGACCGATCGCTTTTTCGAAGAGTAAAAGAAAATAACTTTCTTCTTATCGTATTAATGTAACAATCAATATCAAAACGTGGTTAAAAAATTTTTTTTTTCCAAATTGTTTTTTCATCGAAATGAAATAAATAAACCTTCATTTTTTACCCGTAGATCGACCGCTTTTTCTTGAAACCAAAAAAAAAAAAAAAATTTCGTTTGTAAAATAATAAGAACATGAAAATTATTCCAGGCGTAGACCGATCGGTTTTTCTGAATTCGAAAGAAAAAAAATTTTCTTCATGAAACGCGAAAACCATTTTGACCAAAAATTTATTCTAATAAATTGATGAAAAAAAATTGGTATCGAAAAACTCGCTTTCTCGAAAAGTAAAAGAACATAACTTCCTTCTTATCGCATTAACGTAACAATCAATATCAAAACGTGCTTAAAAATTTTTTTTTTCAAATTATTTTTCCATCGGAATGAAATGAATAAACCTTAAATTTTTACCCGTAGATCGACCGCTTTTTCTTAAACCCGAAAAGAAATAAAAAATTTGGTTGTAAAATAATAAGAACATTAAAATTATTCCAGGGGTAGACCGATCGGTTTTTTTGAAATTCGAAAAAAAAATTTTTTTTTTCATTCATGAAACGCGAAAATTAATTTTACCTTAAATTTGTTCTAATAAATTGATGAAAGAAATTGGTATCGAAAAACGAAAGAGGAATTTCAAATCCACGCGTAGACCGACCGCGGGCAGAGTTGTTCGTTGCGTAGACCGATCGCATGTACATTGAGTTGACGCGTAGACCGATCGCACTCGGAAATAATCCATCCGCAGACCGACCGCGACCAGAGTTGTTCGACGCGTAGACCGATCGCTTTTTCGAAAAGTAAAAGAACATAACTTTCTTCTTATCGCATTAACGTAACAATCAATATCAAAACGTGCTTAAAAATTTTTTTT
>CAXAQZ010000874.1:15000-16660 GCA_963971145.1 Sussaba pulchella
AAATAATCGTTGCGTGATTCGTACGACAACGAAATCGTCTAAATTAAATATTAAAAATAATTTAATTAACGTTTATATTCGGGCGTTATTTCATTTAAAAACCTTGGACAACGACACGACGCTTGAAGCGACGAGCGCTGACCTCTTCGCGGAGATCCTCCATTTTAAATCGATAACAATTGTTAATATCTTTGATCGATAACGTACGCGAAAAACAAATGTCAACCTTTCTCGTCTACTTTTTTGTCGCTACCCCGCACGTTTGCGTGAGTAACTTAAAGTTATCGAGTGACACGTATGAAACACGCTTTTGTACGTTACAAACATATTTTATCTTATTGTCATCGTTAATGGAATCGCTTCCCAACGCGATATAGGTTGCCACGAAAACGTTGCGACGAATTTCGGAGGGCTCTCATTACAACACGCTTGTAAAGGCGTGGTTGTATTATTATGATTGCCTCGTTCGAATATAAGCGAGATGCATCAGAAATTATGTACATCGGTTGAAAAAGCTTACATATCGCACATAACGGTAGCAGATGGAGCAAGCACAGCGACAAATACGATCGCGGTTTAAATTTGTGCTTACAACCCAGCTTCGCCCAGCGTGTGTTACCTTAATCGTTGTACCAATGATAATTTCGCAATCTCGTCTCGCTTAAAAACAGTTTTATTTATTTTTGACTTAAAAAAGACAATATAATAAATAATATTTCTTTTTCGATGCGTCAGCATCTTCATGTTATTAAAGCATTTCGTACACTTTTTGTTTGTTTCGCTGCTATTTTATAAAGCGAGCGTTGTACGTTAATGATCCTTCCGCAGGTTCACCTACGGAAACCTTGTTACGACTTTTACTTCCTCTAAATGATCAAGTTTGGTCATCTTCCCAGCAACATCGGCAATGCCGTAACATTGCCGCGCACCAGTCCGAAGACCTCACTAAATCATTCAATCGGTAGTAGCGACGGGCGGTGTGTACAAAGGGCAGGGACGTAATCAACGCGAGCTTATGACTCGCGCTTACTGGGAATTCCTCGTTCATGGGGAATAATTGCAAGCCCCAATCCCTAGCACGAAGGAGGTTCAGCGGGTTACCCGGGCCTTTCGGCCAGGGAAGACACGCTGATTCCTTCAGTGTAGCGCGCGTGCGGCCCAGAACATCTAAGGGCATCACAGACCTGTTATTGCTCAATCTCGTGCGGCTAGAAGCCGCCTGTCCCTCTAAGAAGATTTGTTTGTACGTCGGTAGTAAAAACCACCCAACCGAAGCCGGGGGCCTTCGAGATACCAGAAAGTACGCCTATTTAGCAGGCTAGAGTCTCGTTCGTTATCGGAATTAACCAGACAAATCGCTCCACCAACTAAGAACGGCCATGCACCACCACCCACCGAATCAAGAAAGAGCTATCAATCTGTCAATCCTTCCGGTGTCCGGGCCTGGTGAGGTTTCCCGTGTTGAGTCAAATTAAGCCGCAGGCTCCACTCCTGGTGGTGCCCTTCCGTCAATTCCTTTAAGTTTCAGCTTTGCAACCATACTTCCCCCGGAACCCAAAAGCTTTGGTTTCCCGGAAGCTGCCCGCCGAGTCATCGGAGGAACTTCGGCGGATCGCTAGCTGGCATCGTTTATGGTTAGAACTAGGGCGGTATCTGATCG